>AWOL01S0072428.1:4448-15767 GCA_000715115.1 Nicotiana otophora | reverse complement strand
TTACTTACCTCCACGCCCTTGTGCTCTTATGGTCGGTTCTTAACTGAAATTTTGACTATCTCCCCAGTGGCACTTGCTTTTATTTCCATAACACTTATACGGTACCTTTAACTACTACGACTCCAATCTGAATATTTCTCAAGAATCACAACGTCATATCTCCGAGACTGAATTCTCTATGTTTGGTTCGCTATGTTTATCTTGCACAATCTGATGATTTATCTGTAACCTCTTGTATATCCATAACTAGGCTCTTCCTGAATGAACTATTAACTACTCGTTAGTCCATTCGCATATCTATATTCTGCGTAATCTTTCTTGGGTTATGTCCTTTGTCTTATATATCAAGTGTCCATTTGCACTTATTTATCAATAACATCTAGTGCTGGAACCCTTAACGCCTTTCCCCGACATGCTTGCATAATGTTCTGGAGTCGTAACATATCTATAGGGTATGAATAAATGCAACCTCATCCCTTCCACCTTTTTACCTCTTTCTTCTTTTACCATTCCATGGTTACCTGAACCACTTAACTCCGACTTAATACCACATTTTACCATCTTCCCCCCTCTCTTCATCTTTGGCGTCTTTTCACATCTTTACTTATTCTTACTCGCCTTGTGGTAACCCTTCTCTACCAAAGATAACTGAATTTCATACGCACGAGAGTGACACCTAGTGTAACTGGCACACTTAGTCCCTTAAGCTTAAATCTGCTCATAGTGCTTGCTTTAGGGACGTCTTCATGAATGACCTTTAAAAGTTATTCTTCTGTTGTCCATTCTATGATTGGCTGAATGCGATCTCGAAAATTCTCACGATGCCGACTATTATCAAATCATTTGGTCCCTAATTCATGTTCAATTTATCTTGTTCACTAGCCCATACTAGTTTCTATTACTCAGGGTGTCTAACCTTTCCTTTCGGTAATCACGTTCGAGTCACCAACTCATTTCTCTAAGTGAGGGTATGACTTTATGGTTTATACAATTTTATTGTGCCAAGGAATGTCACCTCTTGTCTTTTTCTTCACTTGACTAAAGACTCTATCATGTCATATTTTGATTTACCATTGTCACCCATTTATCACATCTTACTCATAATGCTTCATTAACTCTCTTTTTATTCTCCGATTAATATTTTTGTCTATCACTTTATTCTTAAAACTTCAACAAAACATTCTTTCACTTTTAGCTCCCCTTGCACCATCTCACTTGCTCTTCAGGTCGCCTAACAATCTCTCCTTACTAGGGGCAGGAATCATACTAAGATAAATATTCATCTCTTCTAAGATTCCAGTGCCTATCTTCTCAACTTTCTAGTATTCATTGTCACGACCCAAACCTATGGGCCGCGACGGGCACCCGGTACCTTACTGAACCGAGTACCAACATAACATATCTTTTCGTATCATACTATCATAGATAACTGAGCCAGAGTGGCTGCCGTGAGATAGGTAGAATACAACATGTAATACCAACTTATACATAAGATATATGGGCCTCTAAGACCAAAATAACCACTCGTACACTGAACATAGGCCGACAAGGCCATACAATCTTATACGTACATGACATCTGTCTACAAGCCTCTAAGAATACATAATTGTCATAAAGGCCGTGACAGAGCCCCGCAATACCAAACAATACACATCTAAATCATACTGACCAAACAAGCAACTCGGGAGCAAATGGAGTGCACCAACATCTTCCGCTGAACTGATCGCGTACTTGGAGGCAGGCATCAAACGCAGCGTCCCCAGGCAAAAGGGATGTCAGTACAAATAATGTACCGAGTATGTAAAAAATGAAATTAGTAAATAATAGACATGAGAGAAGAATGGAGTAAAAGACTCGACATGTACGTCTACATAGCTCTGTGAATCATTTCATTTTTATAATGTCATGCATGTGCGTATAAATGTCATACCATACATCGGTATATGTGTTCATAACATCGTCAAGCCTCTGAGGGCATCCCATCATATCATTTCGGCCACTGTGGGCAAATCATCAACGTATACCAGCTGATCGGGTGGTGGTGCGTACATAACGCTGTAACCTTTTCCCATATCACATATACATATAATATACGCGTATATAACGCCATCTGTTCATGGGTCAATGTATATGTATAAATGCATGAGATGTATAAGAAATACGTTAATAAGATTTCTCGGAATGTCATAATAATAATATGTTTGTCGGATAAACTTTATCAAATACGTATTTTTCTAAGACCCATGAACAGAAGATATAATAATAATTCACATGGGGAATCAAGAATATAGACACCCTTAGTATTTCTATGAATAGAGTCATTTATGAAAGTTGTGTATTTTGCTCGTTTTATGGAAAACATTCGCATGAAAGTTTATTGTTGCAAATCACGTTCCTATCATCTGCTCTTGTATGAATTTTGTGGCTTATTATTTCTTGTCTTGGATATACTTTTGCATATGTTTGCTGAAGAAATCACTTTTCCATCTACTCTTTGTAAAGAATTCACATAAATTCAAGAACTCATATGAATTCTTTCTTTGATAAATCCATACGTTACTTTGTAGATAATGAGATGTTTGATAATCTCATGTGAGTTACTTAATGAAGTAAGGATAAAGAGATTCCAAGATAAAGAAGACTTTAAAAAAAATGATGAGCTCCATCCCTTCTTATCTTAGCAAGCTTACGTCCAAAGACTTGAGTTTCCAAAATGATTCTTTCAGTTTCAAATGCATTCTTTAAAAGTCTTGGTTGGTAGGTCCATTTATAATTTAATGCTTAGCAAGACTTCTTGTCCCCAAATTGTGACACCAACGTAGCATACATATTAGTCATAGATTACTTTAGTTGTCATGGTCCCACGTGGACAAGACAATTCTTACACTTACCCTCTTAAATTAATAATTAATCAATTATCTCAAATTATTTAAAATACTCTCACTTTTAATACACTTTATATACCTTACTATCAATGCCATGTGGTACCTTGTATGGTACTAGTCCATAAATACCGGGTAGTTTTGCTCGGGCCATATTTTACCTCAAAATTACAAACTTTGACGAAATTCATTTTCTTCTATTCGCATACCCTCTCACCTTCACAGATTAACTTATTACTTGTTTGAAATAACGTAGTACTTATAATCCTAAAATAAATCTCATTCCCAAACTTGCGTCGATTAACTTACGATGAAACTTAAATGTACGAAAATACGGGATGTAACATCTCTTATCCGAGATTTCATTAATTTATTTATGGCATACTTTCACGTACAAAAATATGGGGTGTAACATTCATATCTGACTGTACTAATCTAGAGTGCACCATCTAGGTGTCTCACAAGGAGAACTATTACCATATTTGCTATATCCTTTGAAATTGTTAGCTAATGACAACAATCCATCCACCATTTTGGGTTACTCTAACCGTAGCTGGATCCTGATATCCCCCTTTTTCTCTTAAACTATATCTGTTAACTCCTATAGGGCTTAACTTGTCACGCCCCAAAACCAAGGAGCGTGACCGGCGCTCAACCAAGTGAACCTGACCGAGAAAGCCTATTAGATTTCCTTCTATCCAAACTCATTGGTGAATAAAGAGAATATAAATCTTCGTTAATCAAAAATAAAGTGATCATATCTGCAATACCAATTTCTTACCATTAGTTACTTAATTTAAAGTATCAATTTCACACACATTTTTCATAATCTAAAGTGGAAATAGTAATTCAAACACAACACAACGGGTTAGACTTCCCCAACACCATTATACAACCCACACTATGTCTACGGAGCCTCTATAGCTAAAGAAGAGTACAATGATAATGCCGGCAACAAGGCTCCGGCTATACCTCAAACAGAATACACAAAGTACAAATGATTCATGATCCCAGGATGAAGTGGAGCTCACCAAGTCAGCTGGGAAAAAGGGGCACTGCTATTACTGATCAATATCTCATGCTGTGGAACCACCTGCATCCATTTAAAGATGTAGCGCCCCCGGCAAAAGGGACGTTAGTACTGTCGAATAGCACTAGTATGTATAACCAAACACCCTCTCAATAGAATGACAAATAATACTAATAAGATTATCATAATATCAATGGAAGCCTTAATCAATATCAAACCGCAATTTAGGATCAAGACAATGTTCAAATTAATTTTCATATCTCATATTGGGAGATTTTTAGTATCAATGTACCATTGTCCACAATACCATTATTCACAATATCAGTACCACCGTACTCTCACCACGGAGTCCGATCATGACCCGATCGGTTACGCTATCTCATTAGAGACATTGACCACAATTACTCTCAATATCAATACCACCGTTTTTAACACGGAGTCCGATCACGACTCGATCGGCCAGGCTATCCATTAGGGACATTGACCACAATCACCATTTCAATTACAAATTTCCAGCACAATCACCACCATGTGTGCGGTATGGTGTTTGATGACGACCCGATTGGCTAGGCTGTATTATTCGAGCCATCAACCTTGTTGTATCAATCATCGTATTTTATACTTCTTTCACATCTTTTCATTTCATTAGCACTAGTGGCCACAATTATAAAATCATTCTCGGCACGTTGGCCGTATTTAGTATTTCATGCTCACCTTTTCACTTTCAAACATCAACATCATCAACACCAACAACAATAATTGAAATCAAGGTGTGTAGTACACATGTGAGCAACTAAGAGTCTAAGGTACATAGATATAATTTACAAAATTTGGCATAATTGCCTTCGTTTGAATTTGACTTTAAGTCGAACCATTATTATTACACAACCCATACTTGAACACATCCTCAATTGATAAAATAACATGAATAAAGCATTTAGGGTACTTATTGAACATATAACTCTCAACCCAATCTTACTCGGAATAGCCAATTTTATAATGAACTAGTTGGGACTTACAGAACTTATATGAATATCATGGGATTCAATTCTAAGAGAAGAGCTTAGACAACATACCTCAATGGAGCTTCCGTAAACTCTAAAATGTTCTGGAATTCTTAGCAACTTCAATCTATTGTAGAAATATAACAAATTGAACCAAAATTAGGAAGATGCTAATGGTTCTAGCTCGTTTGAGCATTTTATCAAACACTAGGTGTGCATAAAGGTTTAAAAGTCCTTTNTTATTACACAACCCATACTTTAACACATCCTCAATTGATAAAATAACATGAATAAAGCATTTAGGATACTTATTGAACATATAACTCTCAACCCAATCTTACTCGGAATAGCCAATTTTATAATGAACTACTTGGGACTTACATAATTTATATGAATATCGTGGGATTCAATTCTAAGAGAAGATCTTAGGCAACATACCTCAATGGAGCTTCCTTAAACTCTAAAATGTTCTGGAATTCTTAGCAACTTCAATCTATTGTAGAAATATAACAAATTGAACCAAAATTAGGAAGATGCTAATGGTTCTAGCTCGTTTGAGCATTTTATCAAATACTAGGTGTGCATAAAGGTTTAAACGTCCTTTTATGGAGGATTCCATCATCCCACAACCCAATCTTTACCATTTTTAGCTCAACAATCTTCCTACACCATTTGATAACACATGCATGTAAAATAAACAACTCTGATGCCCAAATATTATCTTGCTAATTACCCATTTCTAGAAACAATTCGAAATTGCCGGTTAGGGTGTAGAATCTTACCTATAGGATGAAGACCTAGTGAGTTTTCCTTCTTAATCTTCAAATATTTGAGCAAGAATTGAAGATCAATTATTGAGGAACACCTTCTCACTCCAGGGCACTATCTCTTACTTTAAAATGTCAGATATTTGCTCAAAAATGACCCAAAGCGTGTATTTAACGAAGTAGGGTCGGGTTTTAAAAACCCAACACTAGAGCTCCAGAACAAGGTCTGCGATCGCATAATCAATATGCGGACCTCATATCAGTCGCATAATTGGTGTCCAGAACTGGCAAAAATCTGTCTGTGTCTTCGATCACTATGCGGCCCGCAGACCTGTTCTGCGGTCGCATAATGAACTGCAGAATAGTTATGCGGTCGCATAATCGACCGCAGAATTGCATCCAAACTAACCCTCTCCTGCCTCATTTCTGCGGCCATTATGCGGCTCGTAGAGTGGTTCTGCGATCGCATAATGGAATGCCAAAACGCATTTCGCTGCCCAAATTTTCCTTTACTTTCCAGTGCAATTCAACCTAAAAGGTTCGAGCCGTAGCGAGCATTTCTACAGTCCTCAAACACGTAAGCCTAGTCCAGCGCCATGAAACATNTGAAGGTAACTCAAAATGCTTATATTTCTCTATCTGAATTGTAAATACTAATAATCTTCATTAACTGGGTACATTGTACCCTTTTTTGCCTTGCTTCTTTTACTTGTTGAAACTTGTATCTATCTTCTGATTCTCTCGTTGCTTTTTCCTATATGGGTGAATTGATATTTATGACTTATGGCTCCTAATCAAGAAGCTTACATGTCTTAGTATACACATGATCTGCTGAAGACTTTACATTCACTGATCATAAGCATGATGCAAAATCAAGTTCCTCTAGCTCAACTCTTTCACAGCCATATTCAATCTCTTACCAACTGTTTTTCTAGGTGTAGGTATCGTTGTATTATGAATAAAGTCGAATTTAGGAGTTTGAATTCTTACAACTGAGTTCTACCACACGATCTAGAGTAAGAAGAAAGGGTGACAATCTTAAATGCCTTGTAGCCTCGTGCTAGTAAGTGTGGAAGACAACACACCCATAAATAAGACTCTACTCACAACTTGTAGACTACCTAGGACAGAACTTCTCTGATACCAATTTTGTCACGACACAAATCAGAGGGCCACGACGGGCACTCGGTGCCTTACTCAACCGAGTATCAACATAGTGTATCTTTCTTATCACACCATCATGGGTAAATGGGCAAGCAGGGCCGTCATGCGATAACTAGAATAAAACATAAGGGAATAGTAGACATAGGACAACCCAACATGATATAGAAACTTATACATGGGATATACGGGCCTATAAGGCCGACATGATCATTTTTACACTAAACACATAGGCAGATAAGGCCATATAAGTATCCATACACATGACATCTGTCTACTAGCCTCTAAGAGTACATAAATGTCATAAAGGTCGGGACAGGGCCCCGCCATACCAATCAATACATGTCCAAATCATACTTACCAAATAGGCAACTCCGCAGCAAGTGGAGTGCACCAACACTTTCCGCTGAGCTGATAGTCTACAAAGACAACTGTCAAGCTGTGTATCGGGACCTACGGGTATGAAATGCAGAGTCTCCGGGAAAAAGGGACATCAGTACAAATAAAGTGTCGAGTATGTAAGGCGTGAAAGCAGTATATAAAAGACATGAAAGAAACATGGAGTAAAGAACTCAACCTATAAGTCTGAATAGCTCTGTGAATCACAACATTTATGATGTCATGCATATGCATATAAATGTCATATCATGCATAGGTATATGCGTACATAACATCATCAACCCTCCAAGGGCATCCCATCAAATCATCTCTGCCTTTATGGGCAAAAATATCAACGTACATCACTTGATCAGGTGATGGTGCGTATATAACGCCATAACCTTTCCCTATATCCCATATACATATAATATACGCGTATATAATGCCATCTAGTCATGGGTCAATGTACATGTATAAATGAATGCAATGCATAATGAAGTAAGTCAATAAGATCTCTCGAAATGTCATAAGATCATTATTCTTTCGGATAAACTTTATCAACTTACGTATTTTCTGAGACCCATGAATAGACTATATAATAATAAGACACATGGGGACTCAAGAACATAGGCAACCCTAGTACTTCTATAATTAGAGTCATTTATGAAAGTTGCGTGTTTGCTCGTTTCATTTATATCATATGGATCATTCCAAAAGGAAATAAGGGATAGCTTTAACATGCCTCAAGTCGTCAATACAACTCAACAACAAGCTTACACCATATAGCGCGCCAACCCTATAATAAAGAATTACATGTACAACATAGATACCGCTAGTATATCATGTATCTCAAACGATAACTCGATTCTAAAATGAAATGGGCAACATTTACCCTAATTTTACTGCTCCCTCAAGCCTAGGGTAGGCGATATAGAAACATAATACAATCAGCAACTCAAAAACTACCCAACTACAATTCGAGACCTTCAATAAAACAAAAACCTTAAATATACCATAACACACTCAATCGACAAGTTATCAATTAGCCTGAAATTGGAACGACGAGCGACCAGCCTACTACCCTACAACATGTAGCATTTCTCCACGCCCTTTTATCCTTCCAAAAACCATAAATCATCTGCACAATAGGACAACACGAGTTGACAACAAAACAGTCCACTAAAAGTAAAATAAATTGAACTTACTGCTTCTGATCATCGTCCCGTGAGTTATAACTATTAGGAAACAAATCTATCATCCTTACTTGATATGTAAAGCTTGAATACAGAAAGTAGATGCTTTCTTAACTATGAAGTACTTTCCAAAACTCAAACTACAAAGCAAGAAAGAGGCGATGTAGCGATGCTTACCTCGTAGGGATCGTCTAATGTTATTGCTTCTTGATTTCGTATCCGAGATGTAAATATTCTTTGGAACCCTATAAGAGAGCTTATGAATATGCTTATGGATGTTCTATGGTCGTGTTCTATGGGAAAAAAGAAGATAAAGACGGCCTAAGACTTATGTATATCAACTTTAGAAAAGTCAAAGAGGTGCTAGCTTAACACCCTAGCATTGGCCCATCTTCCCACGCTTATATCCTTTTATCCTGATTTCTTATGAATGAATGGTTAAGTGTGTTAGAAACTACATTAAAAGACCTTAAATTTGGTTAATATGTCCCAAAAATACCTCATATAATACACGATATGTATTTCTCAAAACGCTTCAGTGACACACCTAATAGTCACCCATGTAGTCTGCCCAGTCTCGCGAAACTACAAATATCTCTCTACTCCTATATCGTATCGATGTACGGTTTAATGAGCTAGAAACCAGACTCGTAGATCTTCAATTCAATATGTGTATCACCCTGTAATTCAAAGTATATTGGGATAAGAGCTCCATATCACCCATGTGTATCACCCCATAATACACTAATATCATACGAAAAAAATAACTCATAACATACTCTCCTTATCATGTTCAAAAACAAAGTCTCACCCCAAAGTACATGTTATAACATTCCAAACTTGTCGACTTTCGATGATTAGCTTCTAAGGTTCCAACCCCCTTAGTACTTGTTATTCTTGATCTTAAATATTTGTAACCTCCAAGGTAACATGATTAACTTACTTTATGTACTCTTAAAGATGATCTCATTTCTGAGCTTACATCAATTGACTTACGAATACTCTCACGTACGAAGATATGGGGTGTAACAAAAAACATACTCCATTCCAAATCGTGAAGATCGCCTCACCAATCGCCTAAATCCGAGGTCTATAACTCAAAATGTGATAAAAGAACCAAAACCTTCGAAATAAAGTACTTATATTAGTGCCCAGATATATTCATCGTGATCGCGACATAGCAGTCGCGATCATGTAGAAAAAAACATAGCACTACCATCGAAAACACATCTCGAACGTGCTGGCGAATGTGTTTCTACCCATGTGAACGCGATAACCTAAACCCTCAGCTCCCTTGCTGAAACGACAATCACAAACCTCATATGTGAATGCGAAGAACAAGTCTATCCAGCCTAAATTTCCTTATCCGCGAGCGTGATGGCTCCCTCGGGAATGTGATGAAAAATGAACCCAACTGACAAAATACCCATCACTATCACATATGTGCTCTCAGGATCGCGAAGCTCAACTAGAGCATAAGAAAAATAAGATAAACCAGCAGCTCATGCCACTTCCGAAATGGTCCGAATTCAATATGAAACATACCCCAACCCCTCGGGACCCCATCCGAATATACCAACAAGTCCCAAAATATAACACGGACCTACTCGAGGCCTCCCATCACGCAAAATAACATGCAAATCATGAATCATCGATCAATATCAATCTCTTAAGTTCATAAACTTCAAACCTCAAACCAAGCGTCCGATTCAAACCTAACCAATCCGGAGTCTGACCGAACATTTCACAGCAGTCCCAAATGACATAACAAACATATTCCAATTGTTAGAGCAACAATCCAAATCTGATAAAATCGAAGTCAACTCCCGGTCAAACTTGTAAACTTCTATACATTCAAGTTGCAAACCTTCGCCAATTAGAGCCAAAAGCTTCTAGAAATATCCAAATGCAAACCCGGGCATATGTGCAATTCCAAATCACCATCCGGACCTGATGGAACCATAAAAACTTTGATCCAAGGTCAAATACACAAAAGTTAAACTTGGTCAACTCTTCCAACTTAAAGCTTTCTAGTTGAGAATCATTCTTCCAAATCATTCCCGAACCACCCGAAAACCAAAACCGACGATAGACGTAACTCAAAATAGACCATATGAAGCTACTCATGACCTCAAACTACCGAATTGAATAAAAATACTCAAAACGACCGGTCGGATCGTTACATAGAGATGTCAAGCATCTGAGGCTGTATTGAATTTATCGAAGCCAAAAACAATAGAGCATAGCTTCTCCCTTTGAAGAATTGCTGCCCGGCCTTATTGGTTCAGATGAGCTTTGGACAGATCGTGCCTCCTTCCAAACCTCTACTTTTGCTTAACCTTTCATGTTAGCTTGGATATATGATATAGGTCCATATAAGGGAACACTACCATGAATTGTCATAAGCTTACACATTAAACAATTGGGGGTTTGGGATATGAGAGGCATGAGAATTATTGAGATTATTAAAATATAGGTTACAAAGATAAAGAGGTGTGAGTTATGAATATACAATTTTTCAAATAATATATTAAATAAAAAATAATGAATACCCAATAAAAGGAGAAAAAAAGATAAATACTATATGTTTGACATAAGAGAGATGCCACCTCACTTTCCTAGTGCCCTCTTTCATATTTACTAAAAACCTTTATCCACGTTTCGCGCTATCTTAAATCAAAAATACAATATGCATTATAGATAATGTCTTAAAATTATAAGAGAGAATTAATGTCTTAAATTTATAAGAGAAAATCAATCTTTATGGAGTAACCAAATATTCCTTGGTGATCTGATTAATTCTGCCATGTATTATTATATATAATTGATATATTTACTACGAAAAAACTTGTGTACTGTTAGTTAAATTTTCTTCTTCAAACACTTAAAAGTCAAAGTCAAAAC
>AWOL01S0072420.1:4726-17714 GCA_000715115.1 Nicotiana otophora | reverse complement strand
CTGCTAATGTCGCAAGGAGGATCGAGATGGTTCTTGCACAGGAGAGAGGGCAGAGGTCTGATAAGAGGCCTTGTCAGTTTGGTGGTTTCAGTGGTGCCTCGTCTGTAGGTAGAGGTAATTTTGGTAGGGGTCATCCTCCTAGCCCGTTTCATTCAGCATTTCATGTATCTCCCGGTGCTTCAGGGAGTCACGGTCCTATTATGCCTTACTCTAGGCAACTAGTATTTAGTGCACATTCAGCTCCTATCAGTGCATCACCACTCTAGAGTTACTACAGTGGTTATCCAGCTCATTTGGGTCTTCAGCTACAGCAGCCACGACATCATNTTCTTTTCAGGCGGCTGCTAATGTCGCAAGGAGGATCGAGATGGTTCTTGCACAGGAGAGAGGGCAGAGGTCTGATAAGAGGCCTTGTCAGTTTGGTGGTTTCAGTGGTGCCTCGTCTGTAGGTAGAGGTAATTTTGGTAGGGGTCATCCTCCTAGCCCGTTTCATTCAGCATTTCATGTATCTCCCGGTGCTTCAGGGAGTCACGGTCCTATTATGCCTTACTCTAGGCAACTAGTATTTAGTGCACATTCAGCTCCTATCAGTGCATCACCACTCTAGAGTTACTACAGTGGTTATCCAGCTCATTTGGGTCTTCAGCTACAGCAGCCACGACATCATGATGGGTGTTATGAGTGTGGAAACATTGGTCACATCAGGAAGTATTGCCCTAGATTGGCGAGTAACAGATCTCGGTAAGATTCTCGTGCCATCATACCGGCACCGGTTGCTTCACCACCTGCTCAGGCAGCTAGAGGTAGGGGTTAGGCAGCTAGAGGGGGAGTTCAGTCCATTAGAGGTAGAGGTCAGGCCATTAGAAGTGGATGTCAGACCGTTAGAGGTGGAGGCCAGCCAGTTAGAAGCCGTTTCAGAGACGCAGTTCAGAGTAGTGGGGCCCAGCCCCGATTTTATGCTTTTCTAGATAGGCCTGATGCCGAGTTATCTGATGTTGTGATCATAGGTATTATTCCAGTTTTCCATAGAGATGCTTCAGTTCTATTTGATCCAGGATCTACTTATTCCTATGTGTCCTCCTATTTTGCTTCATATTTGGTTGTGCCTTGTGATTCTCTGAGTGCTTCTGTGTGTGTATCTACACTGGTGGGAGACTCTGTTGTATTAGATCATGTCTATCATTCGTGTGTGATTACTATTGGTAATCTTGAGACTAGTATGGATTTTTTACTTCTTGATATGGTAGATTTTGATGTCATCTTGGGTATGGATTGGCTGTCACCTTATCATGTTATATTAGATTGTCATGCCAAGATAGTGACTCTAGCCATGTCGGTGTTACCTCGGTTAGAGTAGAAAGGAACTCTTGTTCATTCTGCCAGCAGGGTTATTTCTTATATGAAAGCTCGGCGTATGGTAAAGAAAGGGTGTCCAGCCTATTTGGCTTATATTCGCGATCCCAGTACGGATGCTCCTTCTATGGACTCAGTACCAGTTGTTCGTGAATTTCCAGAAGTATTTCCTGAAGATTTGTCGGGGATGCCACCCGACAGAGATATTGACTTTTGTATTGATTTGGCTCCGGGCACTCAGCCCATTTTTATTCCACCATACCGTATGGCGCCGCCGGAGTTGAAAGAATTGAAAGAGCAGTTACAAGACTTGCTTGATCAGAGATTCATTAGACCCAGTGTCTTGCCCTGGGGTGCAGCAGTATTATTTTGTAAAGAAGAAAGATGGCTCTATGCAGATGTGTATATATTATCGGCAGTTGAACAAAGCTACTATCAAAAACAAATATCCGCTGCCAAGAATGGATGACTTATTTGATCAGCTTCAAGGTGCCAAGGTATTTTCGAAGATCGATTTGAGGTCTGGTTACCATCAATTAAAGATTAGGGCATCTGATATCCCTAAAACAGCTTTTTGAACTCGGTATGGGCATTACGAATTCCTAGTGATGTCATTTGGGTTGACAAATGCCCTAGCAGCATTTATGAAATTGATGAATCGGGTGTTCAAACCTTATTTGGATTCTTTTGTGGTTGTATTCATTGATGATATCTTGATTTACTCCAGCAGTCGAGAGGAACATGAACAACATCTTCGAAATGTGCTTCACACCTTGAAGAATAATCAGTTATATGCCAAGTTTTCAAAATATGAGTTTTGGTTAGACTCAGTTGCCTTTTTGGGGCATGTTGTATCGGCAAAAGGCATAAAGGTTGATCCTAAGAAGATTGAGGCTGTTCAAAATTGGCCTAGACCTACTTCAGTTACAGAAATCTGGAGTTTCCTAGGTTTAGCAGGTTATTATCGTTGGTTCGTGGAAGCGTTTTCATCTATAGCAAGCCCGTTGACTAGATTGACCCAGAAAGGTGTCCCATTCAGATGGTCAGACGACTGTGAGTTGAGCTTTCAGAAGCTCAAGACCGCTTTGACTATGGCGCTAGTGTTGGTATTACCCACAGGTTCGGGATCGTATACGGTATATTGTGACGCATCTCACATTGGGCTTGGTGCAGTATTAATGCAAGATGGCAAGGTAATTGCATATGCGTCGCGGCAGGTGAAAGTTCACGAGAAGAATTATCCTGTTCATGACTTAGAATTGGAAGCCATTGTTGATGCGCTGAAGATTTGGAGGCATTACCTCTACGGTGTCTCATGTGAGGTATTTACTGATCATCGTAGCCTTCAGTATCTATTCAAACAAAAATATCTTAATTTGAGGCAGAGAAGATGGTTGGAGTTGTTGAAAGACTATGATATCACCATTTTGTATCACCCCGGAAAGGACAATGTGGTAGCCGATGCTTTGAGTAGAAAGGCTGTGAGTATGGGCAGTCTTGCGTATATTCCGGTTGGTGAGAGGCCATTAGTTGCAGATGTTTAGACTTTAGCTAATCAGTTCGTGAGGTTAGATATTTCAGAACCCAGTCGGGTTCTAGCTTGCACAGTCGCTCGATCTTCTTTATATGAGCGCATCAGAGAGAGGCAGTATGACGATCCTCATTTACTTATCCTTAAGAACACGGTGTGGCACGGTGATGCCAAATAGGTTGTTGTATGGGAATATGGGGTTCTGCAAATGCAGGGTCGTATTTGTGTGCCAAATGTGGATGGGCTTCGTGAATTAATTCTTGAAGAAGCACACAGTTCCAGGTATTCTATTCATCCATGTACCGCCAAAATGTATCAAGATTTGCAGAAACATTATTGGTGGAGGAGAATGAAAAAGTATATAATTGCATATGTAGCTCGTTGCCTGAATTATCGACAAGTTAAGTACGAGCATCACAGACCTGGTGGTTTGCTTTAGAAGTTAGAAATTCCTGAGTGAAAGTGGAAGCGTATCACTATGGATTTTGTTGTTGGGCTCCCACTGACTCGAAAAACATTTGACGCAGTTTGGGTCATTGTGGACAGGTTGACCAAGTCAGCATATTTCATTCCAGTGGCAGTTACCTATTCTTCAGAGAGGTTAGCTGAAATTTACGTTCATGAGATTGTCCGCCTTCACGGTGTGCCCGTGTTTATTATTTCAGATCGAGGTATGCAGTTTACCTCACATTTCTGGAGGGCTGTACAGCGTGAGTTAGGCAGGCGGGTAGAGTTGAGTACAACATTTCATCCACAGACAGACGGACAGTCAGAGCGCACTATTTAGATATTGGAAGATATGCTCCGCGCTTGTGTTATAGACTTTGGAGGTTCTTGGGATCATTTTTTGCCATTTGCGGAGTTTGCTTATAATAATAGCTCCCAGTCGAGCATTCAGATGGCTCCATATGAGGCATTATAAGAAAGGCGATGCCGATCGCTAGTTGGTTGGTTTGAACCGGGAGAGGCTCAGTTGTTGGGTACCGATTTGGTACAGGATGCCTTGGATAAGGTCAAGATTATTCAGGATCGACTTTGCACAGCTCAGTCTAGGAAAATAAGTTATGCCAGTCGAAAAGTTCGTGATATTGCATTCATGGTTGGAGAAAGAATATTGCTCTAAGTTTCACCTATGAAAGGTGTAATGAGGTTCGGAAAGAAGGCCAAGTTGAGCCCTAGGTATATCAGACCCTTTGAAATTCTTGAAATGGTGGGTGAAGTAGCCTACATGCTTGCATTACCACCTAGTTTATCAACGGTTCTTCCGGTGTTCCATGTGTCTATGATCCAGAAATATCATGGTGATCCGTCCCATGTGTTAGATTTCAGCTCAGTCCAATTGGACAAAGATTTGACTTACGAGGAGGAGCCGATGGCTATTCTAGCCTGGCAGGTCCAACAGTTGAGGACTAAGAGTTATCCTTCAGTTCGGGTGCAATGGAGAGGTCAGCCGGTAGAGGCATCTACCTAGGAGTTCGAGTCGGACATGCGGAGTAAATATCCACACTTATTCACTAGCTCAGGTACTTTTTTCTAACTACGTCCGAGGACGAACGTTTGTTTTAGAGGTAGAGAATGTGATGACCTAAAATATCATCCTTAAATTTAATAAGTAATTCTATTTTCTAAGACCTCAAAAACCACCATTTATCATTCCTCGACTTGGTGCGTAGTCCGTAAAATTTTTCGAAAAGTTTTCATGTGAAAAATAGATTAACATGTGAAATAGAGCTTTAAAACTCAACTAAGTTGACTTTGGTCAACATTTTTAGCAAACGGATCCGGATCAGTATTGTTAGAGTTCCAGTAGCTCTGTATCATAATTTGGGACTTGGGCGTATGCCCGAAATTTAATTTGGAGGTTCTAAGATCAAGTTATGACCATTTAACGGAACTAGCAATTTAAAGGCTAAAGACTTCCAAGTTTAACCACGGGGTTGATTTTTTGATATCGGAGCTCGAATCCGATTCTGGAAATTTGAATAGCTCAGTTATATCATTTAGGACTTTTGTGCCAAATTTTAAGTCATTCTGAATTCATTTAGTATGTTTTGGCACGAGATTTGCAAATGGAAAAGTTTAAAAATAAAAGTTTGAATCGGGGTATGAATTGTACTTTTAGCATTGTTTGACGTA
The DNA here is from genome assembly GCA_000715115.1 of Nicotiana otophora. Lineage (NCBI taxonomy): Eukaryota > Viridiplantae > Streptophyta > Magnoliopsida > Solanales > Solanaceae > Nicotiana > Nicotiana otophora. The sequence continues at coordinate 12,694 of AWOL01S0072420.1, read as the reverse complement.
ATTTTTGACCCCGAGTAAGTCCGTATTATGTTACAGGACTTGTTGGTATATTCGGATGGGGTCCCAAGTACCCCGAGTATGACTCGAATCGAAATCAGAACAAGAATTGAACTTAAGCAAAAATTTGAAATTAAGCAAAAATTTGAAATTTGGCCTTCTAGTGTAATCGCACCTGCTGAATTTTGACCGCAGAAGTGAGCCTTTGATCGCAGATGTGCCCGGGCGTGGCTGGGCAAAAGTCTGCAGGTGCGAAAACCTGCACGCACCCGCGCGTCCACAAAAGCGGACACAATAATCGCAGAAACAGAGGTCAGCGCAGGTGCGCATTTTTCCTCCGCAGGTGCGAGGCCTCGCCTGGCAGCCCCATTTCGCAGATGCGAGATTTTTCTCGCAGACGCGAGCTCGCATGTGCGAGTCCAGGCACCGCAGGTGCGGAAATGCCTGGGCAGTGTATATATCGAAGAGTCCGACATTTTTACTCATTTTGGTCATTTTGAGCTCGGTTAAGGTGAAGTTTTAGGCGATGTTCACGGAAAATATTGGGGTAAGTGTTCCTTATCCTATATTGATTATATTTCATGATTCCATACTCGTTTATAACATGAATTCGTGAATTTATGGAAGAAAAAATATATTTTTCAAAAAGCTTCCAAAAACGAAAAATATTTAGATTTGAAGGTCCATTTGACATCGGAATTGGATAATTTTTGTATGGTTGAACTCGTAGCTGAACGGGGGTTTGGATTTTGCGAGTTTTTGTGGGATTTGAGACGTGGGTCTCACTGTCGAATATTTTAATGAATTTCGAATTTTTATCCGTAAAATTTATAAATTCATATGGAATTAATTCCTATGATTAACATTGAATATATCGAATTGTTTGTGAATAGATTTGAAGCTTTCAGAGACAAATTTAAAAGGAAAGGATGTGGTTGAGTAATTGATTGAAATTTGCAAAGCGAGGTAAATGTCGTGGTTAACCTTGACTTGAGGGAATAGAACCCTTAAATTATTTATTATGTGAATTGCATGTGAACGACGTATAGGCGAGGTGACGAGTGTCTATACGTCGTCAAATTAATTGTTTGCCTGCTTACTTGAAAAATCATAAATTATTTTAAATTATGAATTAATTATTATAATAATTGTTTCACTCCTATTCTTTGTCAAATATTAATTCTTGAATTCCTGCATTAATTTTTATATGCTATTTGAATTATGTGCCTTAATTGTTACTCAGTATAACTGCACGGCGTTCGCAGTTCTGAAGTCCCCGTCTACTTTACTTTAGTTGTGTGTTTGTTTCCAGACAGTTTTATTTTATTCAGACCTTTATTTGTATTTATTCTAGAAGCTTGTGCGCTTGTGCACTTGTGACACCAATTCTGGGATGGTATTTAGACACCGTTGTTTTTATGGATAAATCACTATATTTTAGACCTTACCTCCGCGTTTATTTATTTGTTATTAATAAATTTAAAGATTATTTAAAAATTGATTAATATCATTCTAACGTTGACTTGCCTAGCAAGTGAAATGTTAGGCGCCATCACGGTCTGAAGGTGAAAATTTCGGGTCGTGACAGCTATAGCAAGCAAAATCCGAATTGATTTGAGCATTGCCACGGGAGAGAAAGTCTCATCATAGCCGACTCCTTCTTTCTGATGATATCCCTTGACAACAAGACGGGCTTTGTAGGTCTCCACCTTTCCGTCTGCTCCAATCGTTTTCTTAAAAACCCATTTAGAACCTGTAGGTTTTATATCCTTTGAAGGTTCAACTAAAGTCCATACTTTATTTTCCTTCATGGATTCCATTTCGGATTCCATGGCCTTTTTCCATTTCTCATAATCAGAACTTTGTATAGCCTCTTCATAGGTCTTAGGGTCATCATCATTATGATCAACCTCATTTGATACATCATCTTGTACCATTAGATTTAATCTAGTTGGTACATGACGTTATCGTGTAGACCTTCTAAGAGGTGTTTGTACAACATGTTCACCTTGTGTTGGATTTGATTGTTGTTCAATTTGGTCTGGAACTGGTTCATTAACTTATTTTTGAACTACATTTAGTTCTTGAACTTCAACCGTTGAAGATGGCAACTTCCTTGTCAACTTCAAGACATCCAATAAAGGTTCTTCAACTTGTGTCTCATGATCTTGATTTTGTGTTGATTCATTAATTTCTTGAACTTTATCAAATTTTATTTCTCCACTATAATTTCCTTCCAAAAGAAATTCCCTTTCCAAAAGGGTTGCTCCTCTAGCCACAAACACTTTATGGTCAGAAGGGTGATAGAAATAATATCCCATTGTTTCTTTGGGATACCCAATGAACCTACATTTATCAGATTTTGAGTCAAGTTTATCAGACTACAGTCTCTTAACATAAGCTGGACAAACACAAACTTTAATGTGTTTAAGGTTAGGCTTACATCCTTTCCATATCTCATATGGTGTTGTAGAGACTGACTTAGTGGGAACTTTATTAAGTAAGTATGTTGCTGCTTCCAAAGCATATCCCCATAAATTTATTGGAAGATCAGCGAACCCCATCATAGATCTCACCATATCTAATAAGGTTCAATTTCTCCTTTAATACACACCATTGTGTTGTGGTGTTCCTGGAGGTGTCCACTGGGAAAGAATCACATTCTCTTTGAGATACCTAGTAAAGTCTTCACTAAGATATTCTCCACCTCTATCAGACCTTAGTACTTTGATACTTTTACCAGTTTGTTTCTTAACTTCACTACAGAACCTTTTAAACATTTCAAAAGATTCAAATTTATGTTTCATAAGATACACAAATCCATATCTTGACATATCATCAGTGTAGGTGATGAAGTAAGAATATCCACCTCTAGCTTGAATTTTCATGGGCCCACAAACATCTGTATGAATTAGCCCCAATAATTCAGATGCTCTTTCTCCACTTCCAGTAAATGGAGATTTGGTCATTTTTCCTTTGAGACAAGATTCACATGTTGGATATGATTCAAAATCATACTTATCAAGGTACCCTTCCTTGTACAACATATTAATTCTTTTTTCACGACCCGAAATTCCCACCTCCAGACCGTGATGGCACCTAACATTTCACTTGCTAGACAAGCCAACGTTAGAATAATATTATCCATTTTTAAAATAATTTTTAAATTTATTAATAGCAAAGAAAAATTACGGAAGTAAAGTCTAATATATAGTGAATAATCCATAAAAATAACAGTGTCTAAATGCCATCCCAGAATTGGTGTCACAAGTGCACGAGCTTCTAGAATAAATACAACTAAAGGTCTGAATAAAATAAAGCTGTCTGGAAATAAACACACAACTAAATTAAAATAGACGGGGACTTCAGAACTGCGGACGCCATGCAGTTATACCTCAAGTCTCCTCCGAGTAGCTGAAATCTGAGCAAGTCTACGGTACGCCGCTGGGACCAATTCCAAAATCTACACAAGAAGTGCAGAGTGTATTATCAGTACAACCGACCACATGTACTGGTAAGTGCTGAGCCTAACCTCGACGAAGTAGTGACGAGGCTAAGGCGGGTCACTTACATTAACCTGTACGCACTATTAGTAGCAACAACAAATAATAGAAATAAATCAGGTAACTCATTTATAATTATTGAAGTCAATTCAGCAGTCGTAACTAATTATCATTTCCATCAAATCTGTTGCAGTGTGCAACCCGCTCTCACAATATATTCACATTCAATTTTATTGCAGTGTGCAACCCGCTCTCCCAATATATTCTTTTTAATCAAGTCTGTCATATATTTATTTCAATCAAGTATATATAGACTTTGTAATAAGTTTGTTGCGGCGTGCAACCCGATCCTCCAATATGGACTTTTTAATAAGTCTGTTGCGGCGTGCAACCTGATCCTCCAATTGATCCGGGTCCGTTTGCTAAAACTATTGACCAAAGTCAACTCAGTTAAGTTTTAAAGCTTTATTTCACATTTTAATCCATTTTTCGAATGAAAACTTTTCGAAAAAATTGTACGGACTACGCACGCAAGTCGAGAAATGATAAATGGTACTTTTTAAGGTCTTAGAACATAAAATTACTTATTAAATTTGAAGATGACATTTTGGGTCATTACATCTTTTCTCTCCAATATGACCAAGCCTACAATGCCAAAGGTATGTATGATTTACACGATCATCTCTTTTTCTCTTAAGACTTGAAACATGCATAATCGAATTAGAATTCACACCAGGTAAGGCATAAACATCATGTTGGATATAGCCATTCACATATAAATTATCACTATAATAAATGGAGCAAATACCATTGCCTATAATAATGCAAAAACCACGTTTGTCTAATATAGAAGCTAAAATTATGTTCGGAAAAAATTTAGGAACATAATAACAATCATCCAACATAAGTACTTTTCCCGTAGGCATTACTAAAGAAATTGACCCTACAGCTACGGCCGTAACTTTTTCACCATTTTTAACTTGTAGATTAACTTCTCCTTTCTTCAACCTTCTACTTATCTGGAACCCCTGCAATATATTGCAGATGTTATAACTACTGCTAGTATCTAATATCTACAGTGAAGAATTAGTAGTAGCTAAAGAAACCTTGAAAACATTTTTCATTAATATCTCACCTTGTTTCTTGTCCTTTAGAGTTGCAAGATACTCCTTGCAGTTTCTCTTCCAATGCTCTTTCTTCTTATAGTGAAAACATTCAGCATCATATACTGACTGCAAGATCAAATCTTCAGGCTCATCGATCACATCAATGAGCTTTTCATGCATGAGAACAATTCTCAAACTTCTATACCAGTCATCAAAGTTTGGTCCTATCAACTTGTTGGTCTCAAGTATTTCATGCAGTGATATAACAGACATATTGAGAAATCTAAAATATAGAAAAGAAAAAGCAATAATATAAGAACATATTTACATATATCATAAAGACATGGACTTTTATTTAAATGATATTTTCACTAATTATTTTTAAACTACTTACCCTCATTATAGTTTAAGAAATCTTTATTTCTGTTAGTGGAATAAAAAACTCCTTTATCAATATATATGAGCACCTTGGAAGTCAAGTCGTTTCTCACATATATTGTAAAGGTAGGTACTCTTACCAATTGTATCCCCGTATAATTTTCTTAAATAGCTCTATGTCAAATAGTTCCCTGGTAGTCAAGTCGATCCTATTGGCATAGTTGAGCTCAACCATCAGGAAAGCAAAGAATTTATTAAATTTATACTCCTCCAGGTAGTCCAGACGTCTAGTGTAAATTAAATAATTCCTCCAATCCATGCATCTAATGCAATAAATAATTCTAACATATTCTTGAACTATAAGTCTCCTGATTGTCATGCCGCTCCTTATAAACAAGAAATAAATAAAATTTTATTTTGATGGATAGATTTATTATAAAATATCTTATATTTTATTATTTAAGAACTCAAATTTTGTTAGGATGGAATTGTTATTAAAACAACCTTTAATAACATGATGACCAAATCTTTTATAGCACATGAAATTAGTTTAAGTTGTCTATATGCTTAGTCCTAAATTAATTTACATCACATGCAATAAATAATTTAAAATTATCTAACAGACAAGCATGTGACATGAAAACGAAATTCAACAAAATTCTAACATAGTTATCTTGTATATCACATAAAAATAATTCATGCCAGAGTATTATTATTAATTAACATCTCATGAACTAATAACAATTAAAATAACAGTAGAATCCAATAACCTACTATAGATTACCGTCGTATCTAATACAAAGTTTTAAATTTAAGTTACGAACTATCTCAATAGTTAACTTATATGTATATATATTTTATTCATAATAAAATAATATCAATCCATATGTATTCAAAGACTATTGCACATGACAAAAGTATTATGGTTTGAATTTTTCAAATATAATCTTAAAAGTATTTCGTAAATAAATTTTAGACACGAGAAACCATGACTTTGATACCACTGTAGGATTACATATTGATGTTCGTAACACGCAGCGGAAGACAATAACAATCATAGGAAGATCTTTTCGTGTTTAAATTTATTTACATATCAAAGATTGGATCTGAGACGTACCTGGTGAAGAGAGTCTCGTTTCAAAAAAAAATCGATAGTGCGAAGACTCTATGCGTATCTACACCGAGACCGATCCTTGCTATAAACTCTTTGATCAATGAAACACGCGAACAAATTGAATGAAAACTTATGCTGAAAGTTTTCTCAAAAACTTCAACTAAAAACCCGACACGAGAGTGATTTCATGCCAAGAATATATCTCTGTTGGTTTTCGGCTCCTTCAAACCTTTTGTACGCCTCTTTTCTCTTTTTCCCATGGCTTCTTGATACTCAGTGATGTATTTATATACCACTTAAGCCAACAATACTTTCCACTAGGTTAAGAAAAAATAGAAACGTGATTTACTTCTTTTACAAGTTCATTCCAAAATTAAACTTTGTAAAACTTTTTCTATTAGAAAAGTAAACACATTCCATACAAGAATGGAAGCCACGTCCTTTATGGACCTTTTAATTCAATCCAAATTGAATAGTACAAATCCCATTCATAATAGGATGTACGTGATTAAAATAAGCCGACAAGTCCTTTTGGACTTTTACGTTAATCCAGTTACACGATTAAATTGATATTATATACAACCTTTATATAAATTAATGTCAATTAATATTATATATATCACAAATATATATTTCAACCAAGAGATACAATTTAACTTTCTATTCCAAATAGAAAACATCAATTTGTTCTCAATATTAATTATATCCTTTGTGCTAATAAAGGATATAATAATATTTTATTTGGACTAATAGCTAAATTTATTTAACTAATTAAATTCTTTAATTTAAATATCAAATAATAAAGTAATTAATCCTTTAGCAAAGATCAGAACACTCGTTAGTGTGCGACCCCATAGGTTCAATACTAAGCCGGTAGTAAATTAATCACATCAATATACTAACCAAGGGTGGCGTCTAGCAACACTCCTTAACGACCGGATAGAATGAAGTATACAATTTACTCTCAAGAACCAGTAGAAGAATAAAGTAGTAAATCCTTCTGTCCTTATAGCTCTGGGTCACCATAGGATATGATTCAACTGTCAAATCCTAATAGGCGACCAACTATGTGTTCATGTCAAATATAATCGACCATTGAATGACCTAAGAAACTCTTTTCTTCTTTCATTCAATTGCTCTGCCAAGGTCTTAATTTGGTCGTTTATAATTCATGACAACATGAAGCTTAAACTCATTACCAAGATTTGATAGATTCCATCTTGACCAATCACTAATTTTACAAGCATTTAATTGTACCCAATAACCTTTCAACTATCGCCCTAGGGCCATAGGTGTCTAGTATCAAAGCACAATAAATAACTTGTCAATTACTATGATGATCTCAGGTCATAGAAAATTCTTACATCACATTCTTCAAGAGAATATCCTATTAACAGTTTATGGTAATTCTAACTATTAGGAATTATCCAATGAGTCGATTCAATAATCATATCTCTATATGCATCATCTATCTATGTGATTTAGTTAATGAGATCAACTAATCTTTATCCCATAAAGACAATCACATAAATATTGGTCTAACCGGATTACTAATGTCCAAATTAATAATCCTACGATCAAGAACAAATTTAGATTAAATTATAAGAAACTTTACTCTCATTATCATGATCTCCATCACAATGTCAAGTCTCAAAATGTAATCAAGGACCTTATCAAATTAATCAAGCAATTAATAACAATGATAAAAGAATATCAAATGCCATATATTTTTATATCAAATAACGTTCACAAAAATATGTTCAAATCATCAAATATGAGATTGGATCTAGGGCATATCTATTATATCCCTAACACAATATATATATATATATATATATATATATCAGATAATTTAATTAAGTAAAGAATA
>AWOL01S0072419.1:6259-66259 GCA_000715115.1 Nicotiana otophora | reverse complement strand
GTTGTTATTGCTGCTAACTGACATGGATATTGATTTTAGCATTGACTTGGTGCTGGGCACTCAAGCTATTTCTATCCCTCTGTATCAAATGGCACGAGCAGAGTTCAAGGAATTGAAAGAGTAGCTTCATGAGCTTCTTGATAAGGGGTTTATTAGGCTTAGCGTGTCGCCTTGGGGTGCACCAGTTCTGTTTTTGAAGAATAAGGATGGTACTATGGGAATGTGTTTCGACTATAGGCAGTTGAACAAAGTTAAAATCAAGAACAGGCATCCCTTGTCGCATATTGATGATTTATTTGACCAGCTTCAGGGAGAGAGGGTATTCTCTAAGATTGATTTGAGGTATAGGTATCACCATCTGAAGATTCGGGACTCGAATATTTTGGAGACGCCATTCAAGACCTGCTATGGTCACTATAAGTTCCCCATGATGTCTTTTGGGTTGACCAACACCCCAGCAGCATTCATGCATTTGATGAACAGTGTATTTCTGCCATATCTTGATTCATTTGTCATAGTATTCATTGATGATATCCCAGTGTACTCACATACCCAGGAGGACCATGCACATCATTTGAGGATTGTACTATAGAGGTTGAGTTACAAGAAACTTTATGCCAAGTTCTCCAAATGTGAGGTTTGGCATAGTTTGGTGGCGTTCTTGGGGCTTGTGGTGTCCAACAAGGGGATTGAGTTGGATCCGAAGAAGATAGAGGCGGTTCAGAGTTGGCCTATACCGTCTTCAGCTACTAAGATTTAGACTTTCCTCGGCTTGGACGGATATTATCGTCACTTTATGGATGTTTTCTTGTCCATTGCAGTGCATTTGACCAAATTAACCCAAAAGGATGCTCCATTCAGGTGGTCGGATTAGTGTGCGGAGAGCTTTCAGAAGCTCAAGACTGCCTTAACCACAGCTCCAGTTCTAGTTTTGCCTTCAGCGTTAGGCTCTTATACAGTGTATTGTGATGTTTCTCGGATTGGTATTGGATGTGTCTTGATGCAGCGGCGTATAGTGATTGCTTATGCTTCACGCTAGTTGAAGCCTCATGAGAAGAACTACCTTGTTCATGATTTGGAGTTGGCAGCCATCGCTCATGCATTGAAGATTTAGAGACATTATCTCTATTGTGTGTCGTGTGAGGTATTTACGGATCATCGGAGTCCCCGTCACTTGTTAAAATAGAAGGATCTAAATTTGAGGAAGCAGAGATGGTTGGAGCAGCTAAAAGACTATGATATTACCATTCTGTATCATCCCAGGAAGGTCAATGTGGTGGGTGATGCCTTGAGTAGAAAGGCAGTGAGTATTGGTAGCCTTGATTCACTCCTATTGGTGAGAGCCCGCTTGCATCAGTTGTACAGGCCTTGGCCAACTAGTTTTTATGATTCGAGAGATCGGGCGGATTGCTTCCGCGACTTGAGATTCCAGAGTGGAAATGGGAGTGCATCACCATGGATTTCGTAGTTGGGTTCCCACAGACTTCGAGGAAGTTTGATGTTATTTGGGTGGTTGTGGATTGGTTAACTAGGTCCGCGCATTTCATTCCAGTTGGGACTACATATTCTTTGGAGCAGTTGGTTGAGATCTACATCCGCGAGATTGTTCGCCTTCACGGTGTGCTGGTGTCCATCATTTCAGGTCGGGGCACGCAGTTTACATCGCAGTTTTGAAGAGCAGTGTAGCGAGAGTTAGGCACACAGGTTGAGTTGAGTATAGTATTCCACCCTCAGATGGATAGACAGTCTGAGCGCACTATTCAGATATTGGAAGATATGTTAAGTGCTTGTGTCATAGATTTCGGGGGTTCTTGGGATCAGTTTCTGCTGCTTGTCGAGTTTCCCTTCAATAATAGTTACCAATCGAGCATTTGAATGGCTCCGTATGAGGCTTTGTATGGGAGATGATGTCGGTCTACTATGGGTTAGTTTGAGCTAGGTGAGGCTAGGTTATTCGGTACTGACTTGGTTCAGGATGCTTCAGACAAGGTTAAATTGATGCAGCATCGGCTTCGCACGGCGCAGTCTAGATAGAAGAGTTATGCCGATCGAAAGGTTCACGATGTTGCTTACATGGTGGGAGAGAAGGTACTACTTAAGGTTTCACCCATGATGGGTGTTATGAGGTTCGGTAAGAAGGGCAATTTGAAACCTCGGTACATTGGCCCATTTGAGGTACTTGAGAGTATTGGAGAGATAGCTTACAAGCTTGCTTTACTGCCAAGTCTGTCGAGTTTTCACCAAGTGTTTCATTATTCTATGCTCCGGAAGTATGTCGGCGATCCGTCTCATGTTTTGGACTTCAGCATGATTCAGTAAGATGGTGATTTGACTTATGATGTGGACCCGGTGGCCATTCTAGATTGGTAGGTTTGAAAGTTGAAACATACCTTCAGTGAAGGTTCAGTGGAGAGGTCAGCCAGTTGAGGAGGTTACTTGGGAAACCGACCAAAAGATGTGGAGAATATATCCATGCCTATTTGAGACTCCAAGTATGATTCTAGACCTGTTCGAGGACGAACGTTTGTTTAACAGGGGGAGGATGTAACGACCCGGCCGATCGTTGAGTGTTATAGCCCCGTTCCCCTATTTACTGCTTATGTTTTGCGCAATTGCTATTATGTGTCTTATCGGGCTAGTTGGTTTGGTTTCGGGGATGTTTCGAAATGAGTTGGGACACTTAGTCCCAAGGTTGGAAGCTGATGTTGAAAACGTTGACCGGATGTTGACTTATGGGTAAGTGGCTCTGGAATGGAGTTTTGATGGTTCTGATAGCTCTGTTGGGTGATTTTGGACTTAGGAGTGTGTACGGATAGTGATTTTGAGGTCCGTAGTAGATTTTGGCATGAAAAGGAAAAAGTTGGAAAATTAGAAGTTTGGAAAGTTGAGGAGATTGATCGATGCTTGACTTTGTGGTTAGCGGGCTCAGATTTTGGTTCCAGAAGTTGGAAAAGGTTCGTTGTGTCAATTGTGACTTGTGTGAAAACTTTGAAGTCAATAGGACTTGATTTGATAGGTTTCGACATCTATTGTAGAAATTGAAATTTCTTATTTTTCATTAGGCTTGAATTAGGGTGCGATTCATGTTTTTGATGTTGTTTGATGTGATTTGAGACTTCGACTAAGTTTATATCATATTTTAGGACTTATTGGTATATTTGGTTGATATCTCGGGGGCCTCGGGTGGATTTCAGATGGTCAACGAATCAAATTTGGAACTTAAGGAATGGCTACGCAGACCTGGACTGGTGTGATCGCACTTGCGAAAGTCATGGTCGCAGGTGCGTGGATGGCATAGCAGAAGCGAATTTGGGTGACCTGGGGGAGCTGCACAGGTGCAAGAGTATTTTCGCATCTGCGAGTTCGCAAATGCGAGAATGGGGCTGGTGAGGTAGGTTTGCAGAAGCAGAAGTCTTCTCGCTAGTGTGGCTCCGCAGATGCGGAGCCTTGTGAGCAGAAGCGGGGGCAGGAGGTCTTCAGGGAAACTGCAGAAGTGAAAGAATGGTCACTTATGCGGGACCACAGGAGCAATCAAGTTGGGCGCAGGTGTGAAAGCACTGGCAAATTATATTTCGAAGGGTTTCCGATATTTTATCATTTTTGGACTTTTGAAGCTTGGTTGGAGGCGATCTTTGAAAGGGATTTCGAGGGGTTTCTTGAGGTAAGTCACTTTTGATCATATTTATGCAATAATATTGTTTACCCATTGAATTTCTCACCTAGTTTGTATGTTGTTTAGGTGACATTTTGGGAGTTTTGGGCTAGGGATTGGAGAGTTAAATTTGGGGATTGAAGTGACAATTTAGTGTCAGAATTTGGTAAATTTGGTATGGTTGGACTCGTGGTTGAATGTGTGTTCGGAGTTTGTAACTATTTTTGGGTTGTGAGGCATGGGCCTGAGGGTTGACTTTTGAGTTGACTTTTTTACTTTTGATTAAGAACTTAGCATTTTCATATGGAATTGAATCCTATAGCTCATGTTGATTGTATCGAATTATTTGTGGCTAGATTCGAGGCGTTCGGAGGTCGATTTGCGAGACAAGGGCTTGCTATCAGAGTAATTAATTTTTGCTTGAGGTAAGTATTGTATTTAAACTCAGTTGAGGCACCAGTTGCCTAAATTGTCGTGATAGCCACTTGCTTTTGGGTGCGCACATGTGTGGGGATGAGCCGATGTTCGGGCACCGGGGTTATATATTCTTGTTCGGTTTGTTCTCGGGCTATTGTAAGCCTAGAATTGACTGTTAAGATTTAAGCTATGATATCTCACATGTTGTAATAGTTTATGTGATATATTTGAGCCATGCTGAGGCTACTTAGAAGTTTAACCCCTGAACGGACTTGTTAAATGCGTTTCAGTGATAAAATTTCCGACTTGAGCTGCGATAGCACACTTTGCACATGCCTACACTTTAACATGTTATTTATACCAGTCCAGGGACATGGGAATCTTATTTCATTCATCATATAAATGTATACTTTCTTTATTGCTCATGTATGATATGTTTGGAGTGGAGGCTTGTGACTAGGCGGATTATGTTATTGGCATGTGAGTTATCCGTGCAGTACGTGAGTTGTCCGTGTGGATCTATATATTGATATTATTGGCACGTGAGTTATCCGTATAGCACGTGAGTTTTCCGTTCAGCACGTGAGTTATCCGTGTAGATCCATATATTGATAATATTGACACGTGAGTTGTCTGTGTCTCACGTGAGTTGTCCGTGCAGGTTCTATTGTTAGCACGTGAGTAGCCCGTGCAGTATGTGGAATTTGTATATTCATGATCATTTATCTGATTTACTTGTTTCCTTCCTCTACATGCCATAATACTATCTGAGCAGGGTATTTGAGAAACTGTGCACATGCACACACGGATATTCTTCTCACGAAGCTTCATGAGTTAGTTTTAAATATTGTTTTGTGTTTCTTTAAAAAGGTAGAATTACACTAGAATAACTAGTATTCTCAATAATTTAAGCTTTTCTTACCTTCCCTTGTTTATTTACGATACTTATTGAGTTAGTTGTACTCACACTACACCCTGAACCTTGATAAGTGGGGATTTTGACTGCTTATTAGCACTTTTTAGCTTTTGTTTTAGTCCGAAAGTATTGAATTGTGTTCCCGAAACTAATACAATTGTGCAAATTACAGGAATGATGGAATTTTGGTCTATCAAGATGAAATCCAACTAAAAAAGGAGTGTTCTGAAGCACAAAGCAATAAAGGGCGCAAAAGCCCAAATTTGCGGTCCTCAAAAGAAACTGCGGTCTGCAGAATTCCATCTGCGGCCGCAAACCAAGAAGCAAAATTCAACAAAACTTTCAGCAATGTGCGGACCTCACATGAATTGTGCGGCCGCAGTACCAGGCTTTTACTGACAAAGATGCAAAGTTAAAAGAATATGCAAGAAGACCAAGTCCTGAAGCCTTTGTGAAGTGCAAACGGCACAAGAATTGTGCGGCCGCAAAAGTTTGACTCGCGGCTTCAGTCCGGAAATTTGCGGTTGCAGAAACCTCCTTCTTGCTAACTGAAGAAATCTGCGGACCACACATGGAATTGTGCCGCCGCAGAACCTCCCAAGGGGCATTTTTGTCTGCGATTTATGGCCCTTTATAAATATTCGAGTTTCACAAAATTAGGTCAAGTTTGAACATACAAAGTTGTTGTAGCTGTTTCTTTTAGCTATTTTAGGAAGTTTTGACCCAATCCTAGTGTGTAAGCCTTATGGGTAATTAATTTAGTGCTTGTTTATGATTGTGTTTTGGTTATTTATCTTAGTTCATGTGTTAATTTTAAAATTAATGGTTGCAAACATTGATTCATGCCCATTTGACTTAGTCTCTACTTGAGAAAGAGGTACCTAGTCTAGGACAACTTAGCTAATAAGGAATTGGGTTAGTTGAGAGATTGGTTAACCTAATTAAAGGGTTCAAACTAGAGATAGTAACAATCCGACTTGAGCTCTTATCAACGGTTTTGGTTGATACCCATTTGGACTTGAGAAATCCAAATTGGGAAAAATCACTCTCTGACCAAGAGGTATTGAATGGGTAATGCAGAGTTGAGAGCTATAGTACACCCCAATCAACAAAACAAGCATTAACGTCTTTATCCCATTAGGCAAACACCTAGGTTATGCTCACAACCCTAGGCCTTTAACCCAATTGGAAAAATCTCACAACATTTATCTCTAATCTATTCTCTTTAACTTTCATTCATTAGAGTTATATTAGAAGTAGAAATCAAAACTCTATTGTGGAAGTGCAATTTAGGTAGTTCATTCACTTGCTTCAAATATATACTCATGACACCCTTTATAACTCCCAGTGGATTCGACCCCGACTCATAGTTGGGTAATTATTTATTGCATACGACCATATTATATCTCTTATTAAGGCGTGCTGTGGATGTCATTAATTTTTGGCGCCGTTGTTGGAGAGTTAAAACGGTGTTAGCTATATATTTTGGTGTATTTTTGGAATATCTTCTTTTCCTTCCATGTTGCTAACTTGTTTGAGAAATCGTAGGTACAACCATGGCGAACAACGAGATCAAAAACTTGCCTTTGGGGGATGTGGACGTCGAGGATGAGCCAGTTGATGGGGTTCCTCTTGAACCTCAAGCCAATAGAAGAGGCCGAGTGCCTTGTGACAATGCCCCCACTTCACCCCACCTCCACTACGAGTGGCTCCACACCATATATTACCTAATGAAGGATATGCAAGTGCAATAGTCCCTCCCCGTATTAGGGCGGGCAACTTTCAAATCACCAATGTGATGCTCACTTTGCTTGAGCAACGAGGTTTCTTCACCGGTGCTCCAACTCAAAATGCTTACAAACATTTGAAGGGGTTTATGGATACTTGTTGGGGGAACAAACAAACAAATGTCTATGAGGACGCATTGAGGCTAAGGCTTTTTCCCTTCCCTCTATGGGGGAAAGCTTTAGATTGGTTGGAACGTTTGCCGAACCATTCCATTCACACTTGGGATAAGTTGGCGGAAAAGTTTATTTCTAACTTCTTCTCTCCGAGGCACATGGCTACACTTCGAGATGAGATTTTGGCATTCAAGAAAGAGACGAATGAACCACTATACGAGATATGGGAACGTTATAGAACAATGGTTAAGGAATGTCCCAACAACGATATGATAGAGAACTGATTCAACAAACTTTCTATTGTTGGATTAACACAATCAACCAATGTGTAGTGAATCAACATGCCGGTGGCAACTTCATGACTATGCCTTATGCGGAGGCATGTGAGATTTTGGATAAGATGGCGGAAACGTCATCGGCTTTGAAATCCCGGGCCAATGTTCCACAAGGTGACCCAAACATGATCCACCTTCACAAAGAGTTGCAAGACCATGGGCAAGCCATTTCTGAGTTGACAACCACCATGATGCAACTAGCAAAGGCCCAACTAAATCAAGTGCAAAATCCCAAGCAATTCAATGCTATGGAAGGAGTGAACATGATGGTGAACAAGAGGAGGACCAAGGGTCCACAAGCGAAAAATCAAGTGGAGAATTATGTGCAAGAAGATAGTGGTTTTGAGCAATATGATTCCTATAATGAAGAAGAGGAGGAAATGCAATATGTGAACAACTTTGAAGGGAAAAGAAATAACTTCCAAGGCCCAAACCAACAACAATGACGACCTCAAAACAATCAAGGCAATTGGAGCGGAAACAACAATCAAGGGAATTGGCATAATAACAACAATCAAGGAAATTGGAGTGGAAATAATCAAGGAAATTAGGGGGGTAACTATCAAGGCGGATGAAACAACAATCAAGGCAACCGGGGGTCGGGTTTTCAAAGGCCCCCGATATATCAACAACCGAGCAACCCACCTCCTTATCCTTCCCAATGTTCAAGTTCTTCAAATAATGAGATGGGTCATATTGAAAATATGTTCAAGCAAATGATGGAAAAGAATGTCGTTTCGGATGCCAACTTGACTCACACACAACACATCAATCCGCAACCTAGAAGTTCAAATGGTACAAATCTCTCAAGCTCTAAATTCTCATCCTAAGAGGGCACTACCAAGTGACATGGTAGTAAACCCAAAGGGTGGAAACAACACGGGGCATGCCCTGGCCATTACTACAAAAAGTGAAAGAGGTGGGAATGCACCCACCTCAAGTCAAAAGCAACTTGTGGATGTTGAGCAAGTGGTACAAGAAGAAGAGATCCCCAATAATGTCGTGCAACCTAATAATGAAGTTCAGATTGATATTAATGATAGTGTGGAAGAGACTCAAGAGGAGGTGAACCCGTCTAGGGATCACATTGTTGACATACCGGAGCCGGTAGTGTAAAAGGCCAAGGCACCATTACCTAAGCCTCCACCTCCATACCCTCAAAGACTTTCCAAGCAAAATGGTGAGAATCAATTCAAGAAGTTTATTCAAATGATGAAGAGTCTCTCATCTCAATCAATATGCCATTAGTTGAAACTTTAGAACAAATGCCCGGTTATGCCAATTTTATTAAGGATCTTGTGACAAATAAGCGGTCAATGAATTTTGAAACTATCAAAGTCACTCATAAAGTGAGTGCAATTGTGCATTCAATGTCTCCTAAGTTAGAGGATCCTGGTGCTTTCACAATTCCTTGTATAATTAAAAGTGCCGAGTTCGCTAAAGCTCTTTGTGATGTTGGGGCAAGTATCAATTTTATGCCCTATTCGATTTTCAAAACTTTGGTGATTGGGCAACTAAGACCCACCTATATGAGATTGCAAATGGCCGATCGTACTATGAAGAGGCCTTTGGGAGTGATTGAAGATGTCTTGGTTCGTGTTGATAAAATCATTCTTCTGGAGGATTTTGTTATTCAAGATTGTGAGGTTGATTATGAAGTGTAGATTATCCTTGGGAGACCTTTCCTTGCTATGGTAAAGCCTCTTTGTGATGTTGAAGCCGGAGAGCTTACATTCCGGTTTGGTGATGAAAAGGTTGCATTCCATATGTGCAAGTCCATGCAACAACCAAATAGCAATGAGGTATGTTCGTTTGTGGCCTTGGTGACCGATGTTATTATTGATGACACAAGTGCTACAATCAATGTTGGTAAAATGTTAGAGGCCATCTTGCTCAAAGTTGATGATGACGAGATGTATGGATTCATGGAATATGTGAACTCTTTTCAAGGAATGGGGTCGTACAACTATGCAGCCCGAAAATTATCTTTGGATCTTGAAAATAGGACAACTCCTCCTACAAAGCCTTCTATTGAAGAGCCTCCCAACTTGGAGTTGAAGCCATTGCCTCCACATCTTTGGTATGAATTTATTGGCCCTTGTTCTACTTTACCGGTTATTCTTTCCTCTTGTTTGACTAGCATGTAGGTAGATTACACATTGGCGATGCTACACAAGAGGAAGAAGGCTGACATTGGCGGATATTCGAGGGATAAGCCCCGCATTTTGCATGAATAAGAGCAAGTTGGAGGATGGCACCAAACCATCTATTGAACATCAAAGGAGACTAAATGAAGCTATGCAAGAAGTTGTCAAGAAGGAGATTATCAAGTGGTTGGATGTCGGGGTGATCTACACCATCTACGATAGTTCGTGGACTTATCCGATTCAATGTGTCCCATGAAAAGGGGCATGACGGTGGTCACCAATGACAAGAACAAGTTGATTCTTACAAGAACGGTGACCAGATGGAGAGTGTGTATGGACTATCGCAAGCTCAACAAAGTCACAGGGAAGGATCACTTTCCATTTCCTTTCTTAGATCAAATTCTCGATAGATTGATCGGACAAGCTTTGATTGCTTTCTTGATGGGTATTTGGGCTACAACTAAATTCTTATTGCTCAGAAATATCAAGAGAAAATGACCTTTATATGTCCCTATGGTACTTTTACCTTCAAGCGGATGCCATTTGGTTTGTGCAATGTACCGGTGTTTTTTTAAAGGTGTATTATGGCTATTTTCACGGACATGGTGGAGGACTAACTTGAATTTTTCATGGATGACTTCTCAGTGGTTAGGGATTCTTTTGATAATTGTCTTGCAAATTTGGATAAAGTGTTGGCTAGATGTGAAGAAACAAATTTGGTGCTTAATTGGGAGGAATGCTATTTCATGGTCGAGGAAGGCACTATCCTTGGCCACAAAATCTCAAAGCATGGAATTGAAGTTGACAAGGCAAAAATAGTGGTGATTTCTATACTTCCACCTCAACCTTTGGTAAAGGGTATGCGGAGTTTCTTAGGCCACGCAGGATTTTACAAGCGTTTCATCAAAGATTTCTCTAAGATGGTGAACCCATTATTCTATCTTCTTGAGAAGGATGCTAAGTTCAACATCAATGATGATTGCATGAAGGCTTTTGAATTGTTGAAGTTCAAGTTGAGAACTACTCCCATCATCACCGCTCCAAATTGCAGTGTCCATTTTGAACTCATGTGTGATGCAAGCGATATAGCGGTTGGGGCTGTTTTGGGGCAACACATCAATAAAAATTTTCATCCGGTCTACTATACTAGTAAGACCATGAATAGTGCCCAAGTCCACTATACTATTACGAAAAAAGAGCTCTTTGCCATTGTGTTTGCAATTGAGAAGTTCCGGTGGTACTTGATGAGTGCAAAGGTCATTTTCCACACGGATCATGCGGCGCTTCGGTATCTTATGAGCAAGAAGGACTCCAAAGCTTGGTTTATGAGATGGGTGCTTTTGTTACAAGAGTTTTATATTGACATCCAAGATAGAAAAGGGAGTAAAAACCAAGTGGCGGGCCACTTGTCACATTTGGAGGAGGAGGGGAGGCCGCATGATGGCCTTGAAATCAATGACTCCTTCCCCGATGAACAACTCTTGGCTATTTCAATGAAAGAGGCGCCACGGTTCGTAGATCTTGAAAAATTTCTTGTGTGTCGAATCATTCTGTATGAGTTCTCTTCAAACCAAAAGAAGAAGCTCAAACGGAATTGTCAAGGTTATTATTGGGATGAACCATACCTTTTCCGGATTTGTACGGATGGGGTGATTAGAAGATGTTTACCGGAAGAAGAGCAAGGTGAAATTCTTGGGTCTTATCATTCTTAGCCATATGGTGGTCATCATGGTGGAGCAAGAACGGCGACCAAAGTGCTTAGTTGCGTCTGCTATTGGCCCACTCTTTACAAGGATGCGTGTGAGCTAGTGAAACAATGTGATGAATGTCAACGGGCCAGTGTAATCTCAAAGAAGAATAAAATGCCTCTCACAACCACATTGGAGATTGATAATTTCGTTGTGTGGGGTATTGACTTCATGGGCCCTTTTGTGAGTTCTTATGGAAACACATGCATCTTGGTTGCGGTTGATTATGTGTCCAAATGGGTTGAAGCCGTTACTTTACCCACTAATGAGGCGAGAAGTATGGTGAATTTCTTGAAGAAGAATATTTTCACAAGGTTTGGTACTCCACGTGCTATTATAAGCGATGGGGGGTCACATTTTTGCAACAAGGCTTTTGACACTTTGCTTACCAAAGATGGTATTACTCACAAAGTCACGACTCCTTATCACCCACAAGATAGTGGGCAAGTGGAAATATCTAATATGGAGATAAAGAGTATCTTATCCAAAACAGTAAATGCTAATCGAATGGATTGGTCCAAGAATCTTGATGATGCATTATGGGCTTATCGGGCGTCTTACAAAACACCTATCGGAATATTGCCATATCGGTTGTTGTTCAGAAAAGCTTGTCATCTTCCGGTAGAACTAGAGCACAAGGCCATGTGGGTTCTAAAGAAGTTGAATCTTGATTGGGAAGTAGCCTCTAACTTGAGGGTTTCACATTTAAATGTATTGGATGAGTTCTGGTACCATGCTTATGCAAGTTCATCCTTGTACAAAGAAAGGATGAAATATCTTCATGACAAACTCATTTGGAACAAAGAGTTCAAGGTGGGCGACCTTGTATTGTTGTTTAACTCAAGGTTGAGGATGTTTCCCGGGAAGGTAAAGTCTAAATGGAGTGATCTTTTTGAAATTGTAGTTGTGACACCTTTTGGTGCATTAGACTTGAATAACAAAAATAATGAAATATTCTATGTCAATGGTCACCGAGTGAAGCACTATTTGGAAAAGGTTGGAGATAGTCACGCCATGGCAGTCACTCATTTCAATTAATGGGATTTTGCCTCGTGTCGCGACATTAAATCAGGAGCGTTTTAGGAGGCAACCCATGTTTCTTTTCATTTTCCTTTGATAGTTAGGTATTTGTTTTTATTCTAACTTGATTTGAATTATGCAATAGGGGTGTGTGTGACTTATAGGAATTGTGGATAAAAATCCGACTAAGTGTTGTAAGAATTATGGACCGTAGTTGATTTGTGCGGACCGCACGTTTTTGGTTGTTGCCACAAAAGAACATTGTGGCTGTGCGACTAGCTTTCGTACCGCACAAATGAAGGGTGAAAATACTAACTCTCTGAATTTTAGCCTGTGAGAGAAAAGGTCGATGTTCGACCACACATGAAATCTGAGGCTGCAACTTGGAATCTGTGGCCGCACACAAAATAGTGCAGACCGCAGATGAGATGCTCATTAGGTAACAGAGTGCGGACCGCACATGAAAATATGTGTCTGCCTCGTTTTTCTTTTTCTTAGTAAACAAAAGTGCATTTGGTATGTTTTTCACTCTCTGAGCATAAACATATTCCTTTGTTAAGCATTTCTTGGTGATTCATCTATCCACACATACAACATCTGTGAACATTTACTCATTACACTCATTCATCTGGTATGCTTCAATTTCTTGTTAATCATTTTCTTTTAATTTGTAGATTTTTAGTCCTTTTTAGGCCATTTGTCATTAGAATTAAATTGTGTATAATGGGTTAACTAATACATGCTCTATGGGGACTGGGTTAACATATTTTCATGCTTCTATGATGTTGCCATGTTAAATTGTGTACAGAATTGCAAAACCTAGATAGAAAACAAATTGACATGTACTTAACTTTTGAATTATGCGTCCGCACTTGAATTTGTGCGGTCTGCAGATGTAGAATTTAGGGCAACTTAGTGAAGAACTAATTCTGCAGGCGCAAGTTAAAATGTGCGGACCGCAAAATTCTCATCGCGACTGCAGAACAGCTCATTTACTGTCATCATAGAGTTAATACTTTTTGACTCCAATGTGCGGCTGCATTTCTAATTGTGCGGACCGCAGAAATCATGTTGCGGCCGCACATCAGCCAATTCTATGTCATCAGAGAGTTGGCATCTTTTGGGTTTTAGAGTTGCGGCCGCAAGTGAAATTGTGCGAACCGCACTTTACTTTTACGGCCGTACAACAAAACTGTACGGTTTGCAAGTCCTCATCTGCAGTCGCATGTGAAATTGAGCGGACCGCAGATCAATTCCCTACAAGCATGTTTTAACTGTGTGCCCTCACTGTGTCTTCTTGTTTATAGCTTACTTGAATATCTTCTATGCATGTATGAACATTCAATTGAAACTAATAATCGCCTTTGCTTTTTACAGACAATGGTTCAATCTAGAGGATGGGGCGACACATCAAAAGGGAGAGGTGAACCCTCTCGGAGTGGAGGCAAGAGTGCCTTACCCCTTGGCCAACAAAATACAATCGCAAAGAAAGCTACAGCCGACAGAGGGAGAGGTGTATATCTCTTCGAGACGATCTTATATGTCCCGTCTGGGGAAGCATCAAAGGACAACTCAACCTCTGTTCAGTAGCAGTCGGTCGTACAATCAAGACCGCAAGGGAGATACCAACTCAGGAACAACCCGTCCTCATAGCACTTCCATGGATTCGGAGTGTGCTAGTCAGGCTACTAAGCCATCAGCTACACCAGTCCCTGAGGCACAAGATGCACCAGTTCAAGATATCCCTGATGATGGTAGAGGGGGAGATGCTACAGCTGCAGGCCTTGAAAGGTCGAAGAAGAAAGAGGTTTGGTAGGATCACTTTGTTAGCTTAGTTTCCTTCACCAAGTTTCATACATGGTGGCCAGCGATGTCGCTAACCCTTGAGCGACAATTTCTGTTGAAATATTTGGAGAGGTACAATCCAGCCGTTTTGAGGTAGTTCAGGGAGTAAGGGGTAGATGTGGTTCACTCAGAGGGTAGTAGATGCCAAAGAGGACCTTGTCCGGGAATTCTATGCGAATGTGGCGCACATCAAAAAGAGGACCAAGGAGACCAAAGTACGTAACCTCAAAGTGAGGTTTGATCAGCAAACACTCAACACGTACTTGGGCTTCAAAGATATTGAGCCGAAGGAGTATTTGGAGAAGTGTGCACTGGGAGACGTAGTCCGCCCTTGGTTAGCGGAGATTCTAGCAGCACCAGGGCCACCACCACCATGGATTGCCGTTGGGGTTCCTATCCACCAGAACACTCTAAGTTTCGAGGCAAAAGGGTGGAAAACCTTTGTCTGCAGCAGACTGGACCCAAGCCAAAATGAGACTCACCTTTTGATACCTCGGGTAGTTTTGGTTTCTTCTATTATGGCCGGGTACCCTATCAATGTGGGTGATGTGATGCCGTCCAACATCTCAGTGATTTCTTGGTAAGATGACTCGTCCTAACCGTATCCCAATATTATTACAGAATATCTCACGGATGCAAGGGTAGAGCCGAGGGATTATGACACAAAGGTGAAGTCGAAGAAGCCTTTTAGCTTATATTCACTGATGGATGGGAAAAATACGAAGAAGAAAGTTCACCTCCTACCACCGTAGGCCAGTCTGATGAGCTTGCTATGGTTGTTGCTAAGGTAGTTGATGTATCATCCCCTTCAGTCGAGCCTTGCTCCAATGTCGCAGCTATGCCTCCACCCTCCTCCATAGCCCTACTGCAACTCCTACTACAACTCCCACCTCGGCTTTGAGGCCAGTGCCCATGCCTCCTCATCCACTACCTGCACTACGAATCTCCCAGACATTAGCTAGTCTCAACAACTGGATGCAGATAACCACTATAAAGCTGAATGACTTGTCTAGTAATGTTGCAGCGCAGTCCACCTCACAGGCATCACAGGTTCCCTCTGACATTGAGTAGACATTGAGAAAATTCTGGAGAACCAGAAGACTATTATGGTGATTGAAGAGCTGGGAAAGGAAGTAAAGAAAATAAAAAGTCCCAGGCTAGAAAGAAGTTAGTGGACAAGCACCGGAGAGAGGTGACTAGGCTTGCTACAGCCAGAGATCTCCCATTTGACATGCTGCTTGACCCACACCACTCTATCCCAGATCCTATAACACCATCTGCACCGGCGGAACCAGTTGTCCAGTCTGAAGAGCTAGACCTTACTGCCGACACTGCTGAGGTAGTGCATCAGATGTTCACCAACCCAGCCACACTGAGAGTTGAGGATGATGAGATTCAGTTGGCTGATCTTGAGTGCGATAACATTGTTGGGGACACAAAGATGTCCAAGGAGCCATATGAAATTTTCTTCATTCTTCCCTCTTTTACTCTTATTTTGCTAAGCATTGGGGACAATACTTACTTTTATTCGGGGGGTGGAGTTTATTTGACACATTTGGTACTTTGATACATTTGGCCTGTAATAATTTGATGATATTCTCTCTTTTCTTATTTGTATGTATATATATTCTCTCTCTCTTACTATATAGATTAATTTTATCCTTAGTAGGTTTGTTCATTAGCTTCTTTTATTTAAACTTTGTTTTTGCTTATTAGCTTCTTTTTATATTTTAGGAGTGTATTAGATTTTGTTTTGCTTAGTAGCTTCTTTTAATGTTTTAGTAGATAATAAGCCTTTGATTTTATTAATACCACAGTCCTTTCCAAAGGTAGTTTTAGTGTGAACCGGGTGACCCGTCCCAATGATGGATGGCAGGACAACCTTCTTAAGGGAATGAGTCTGTTTTTGTGTTTAGGTAATAATAGTAGTAGTGATGAATAAAAAGATCTAATTAAGTCATGCTCGAAGATTCAACCATGCATCAATTGGCACCAACATACTTAACTATGTACTTATAGTTAGAAACAAGGTTCTTTGAAAGAAATAGCTCTAGTTAGTGATTTTATGACTCTGGTGTTGACTTTGGCAATCATCGAATGGTTTAATTGGACCATAGAGATCTTTAAACTTGAATGTGGTCATAGTGGGCCCTCGACTCTTTCCTCTTTTACAATCTGGTTGCGTGAGGGGTGAGATGACTTACTGCTAGTCCAAGTATCCATGCAAAGGGTCTAAAACTTGCCCCGAATGTGTTCCAGGGCAAAATCCTAAGTTTTGTTTGGTTTGAGACGTGATTGTAGGCTCTCCTTGGCCCATTTGAGTTTTCTATTGGCAACCAATGTCATTATCCCTAGTAAACCTATAACAAACCGGCCGGTCATTTTGCTTCCTAGATCATTGTACCCCTAAATAAGACTCCTCGTATGTGCTTTTACTGTTTTATGACTTGCGGGGATATTTAATTCGGGATACGGAAGGGTTCGGATTGAAATCGGAACACTTGGTTCCTTAATGTTGGCTAAAAGGGGTTAAGTCTGACTTGAGTCAACATTTTTAGTAAACGACCTCGAAACAGGGATTGACGGTTCCAATAGGTTCGTATGATGATTTTGGATTGGGCGTATGTTCGGATCGGGTTTTGGATGACATGGGAATATTTCGGCGCTTAATATTGGAAGTTGGCACATTGAAGGTTTTAAAGTTTTTTAAATTTGGTTTGGAGTAGGTTTTGGTGCTATCGAGGTCCGTTTGGGAGTCCAAGCTTGGGAATAGTTCTGTACGGTGATTTAAGACTTGCACGCAAAATTTGGTGTCATTTCGAGTAGTTTAAGTGTGATTCGGCACGTTTGGAGTAAGTTGGAAGAACTTGTAGTTCATAAGTTGATTCGATTTGGTTAGGGGTGTGATTTTTAGTTTTGGCATTGTTTTCGTGTTCCGAGGGTTCCAACAAGTCCTTCTCATGATTTAAAACTTGTTGGTATGTTTGGACGAGGCCTTGGGGGCCTCGGCTACAATCTGGATGATGCACGGATCAATTTAGAGCTCAAAGGGTTGTTGGTGCACCAGTTCTTGTGTGCCCGCATCTGCAAGCTTTTGGCCGCAGATGCGAGCTTGCAGAAGCGAGCCCAGGGACACAGAAGTGCAAGGGAGTGGGATATCTTGTGGTCTTAGAAGCAGGGAAAGGCCCGCATCTGCGAAGGCGCAAGTGCGGGATTTCAATCGCAGAAGCGGCCTGAGACTGTGGCCTGTAGACCGTAGAAAAGCGGCCACCGGTGCACTTGGAGGCTGGCCAGGCCTGAACGCAGATGTGACATAGTTTCCACAGAAGCAGTTTTGCAGATGCGGGAGACCGTTCGCAAAAGAGAAACCACTAAAGGCAGTGAGGTTGTTTAAGACGGCCTTAGACCATTGTTTTGACTCATTTCTTTCATTTTCTTTGGCGACTTTGGAGCTTTTGGAGAGGGGTTTCCACCTAGCTATTTAAGGTAAGTAATTTCTATCCAATGGAAGTTAAATATATGGATTATGGATAGATTTTAACATGAAAAAATTATATATTTGAGTTCGTGAGGTTATGGGTAACATTTATCTTCGAAATATTTTCGGAATCCGCACACGTAGTTCGGGGATAAATTTTAAGAATCCTCTAATTTGGGTTGGGTAATTACTCTAATAGATAAATTATGAACTTTTGAACATGTATTGATTAATTTATATAACATTTGACTTGTTTCGGGTCGTTTGGCACTGAGTTGAGGCTTTAGAACAAATTTGAGGATTGGAAGTGAGCTTGAGAACGAGGTAAGTGTCCTGCCTAACCTTGTAAGAGGGAACTCATCCCCTTAATTGTATTTTTGTTTTAAATTACTTATGTGGGGAGCTATGTACGCAATAAGTGACGAAAGTCCGTGCGTAGCTATATTCCATGTAATGTCGAGGTAGTATTAGATTTACATCCTGCTTTGTTTCCACTGTTGTGTTGATTATGCTTATTAATTGTCTTAAATAGAACTGAGATTAAGGATTTTTAGATTTAAAATCCCCAGTTTGGATTTCTTATGTTTAGGAAGAATTGAACAATTTTATAGTAACTTTGAGAAATCTATGTTCACTCGTGTCGTAAGTATTTCTGCGAGCGAGGTAAATTCCTCTACTCTCATAGGAGCGGGTTGTTCGCCTCGGCAGGTTAATAGATGCATCTAAGGTTCATGACGTTCGACCCTCGGTGGTGCACACAGTATATTTCCGCAACGGTCCATACGACCTCGGCATAAATCGTGCGTGATAATACTCGGAGCCTAATTATACTTGATATTTATTTATAGCTTGAGCGGTTATAATTATTTAAATGATAGGAATTGACTGGGAATTTATTATTATTAAAAGAAGTATTATTTACTACTTATTACTGAGTTGTATTAATTATTTACATAATCCATGCTTATTTATAATACCTGCATTTTTATATTAGCCCGTAGTAAGTGTCGATGTCGTCCCCTCGTCACTACTTCTTCGAGGTTAGACTTGATACTTACTGGGTACATGTTGTTTATGTACTCACGCAACACTTCTGCACTGACCGTGTAGGTTCTGAGGCAAGTGCATCTGGTAGTTACCCCGGCGCACACCCCTGATACTCCGAGACTGAGTGGTGAGCTGCCTTCCGAGCCCGTTTTGCAGCACCTAAAGTCTTTCTTTTGTGTTTTGCTTTATGTCTACTTTATTTCAGACAGTAGCTTAGTGTTTTGTATATTCTACTATTAGCTCATATACTTGTGACACCAGGTCTTGGAATTTCGCTAGTAGACACTTGATGATTTTGAGTATTTACTTCACCATATTTGTTCTTATAATTGTTTACACTTCATTTTACTAAATTTCTCACCTCTTACTTATTTTATAATTAAAAATAAACTATTTCTAAAATGTTAAGAGAATAAACACATGGTTAGTGCACTGTTGGCTTTCCTAGCGGCGACGTTGGGCGCAATCACGGCCTATAGGGAATTCGGGTTGTGACAACATGGTATCAATGCACTAGGTTCACGTAGGTCTCACAAGTTATGAGCAGGCCTAATAGAGTCTTACGGATCGATGCGGAGATGTCTGTACTTATCTTTGAGAGGTTATAGGGTGTTAGGAAACTGCTCTTTCTTCATCTCTTATAGTGCAATTAATGTTGTGCTAAGTATCTTTCTCTTATTCTCTCACAAATGGTGAGAATGCATGAAACAGATGCACTCGATCATGGAGGAGTTGCTCCCTCTCTTGCTAAAGGTGGAGGCTGAGGCCAAGGAAGTGCTCCCCCTATTCCTAGAGGCCAAGGCAGAAGCCGAGGGAGTGCTCCAGCGCGTGGTAGATGACGAGGGCATCCCAGAGTTGTTCCAGTCATGCCACAAGTAGATCTAGTAGAGGATCGTATTATTGAGAAGGAGGGTGAAGTGCCTGCAGCAGAGCCACCCCCGGTGGATTTCATGTACGCACTGGGATTCCAGGAGTTCATGGGCCGTATGCGGCGGTTCATGGATTCTATGACCTAGGCTGGTTTATTTCCAGCAAACCCAGCCACATCTCAGGTGGGAGGGGGAGCAAAGACCCCAACTTCTCAGGATCAAGGGCATGCAACCGTCGTGTATCAGATCTCGGTGCAGTACCCATGGCCGGAGCTCAGCCAGTTGTAGCAGCTATAACTGAGCCCAGACTAGCTGCGGTCGGTGATCCGCAGAGGCTATTGGACAGATGTACTAGGCGACAACCCCCTGTCTTTGGAGGTGAGCGACATGAGGACCCCCAGGATTTTATTGATCCGTGTAGGGAAAAACTGTACAACATGAGGATATTAGCATCGCACGGGGTGAACTCTGCCACCTTTCAGCTGGAGGGCATGGCCTGTAGATAGTGACAGTCTTATCTTCTCTGCAGACCAGCCGGTTCTCTTCCCATGACCTGGGATTAGTTCACACGCCTCTTCTTGGACAAATATATTCCACCCTCTCAAAGGGAAGAGTTGTGATTTCAGTTTGAGCAGCTCCAGCAGGGCCAGATGTCGGTGACTGACTATGAGGTGAGATTCTCTGAGTTGTCTCACCATGCACTTATGATACTTCCGACTGATGCAGAGAGAATGCAGAGTTTTGTTGCAGGTTTGCACTCTAATAGCCAGGCCACTATGGCCCGAGAGATTGAGATGGGGACTTCTTACGAGCTAGTCTTAGAGATAGCTCAAAGGATCGAGGGTGTTCGTGAGCATAACCGAGAGCGGGCGACAAGGGATAAGCAATTTTGATATTTTGGAGAGTTCAGTGGTGCCCCGGCTGGGGGCAGGGGTCAGTCTAGCAGGTCCACATATATAGCACCGCCTCCTCCTCAAGGTGGTCCAGTGCGGCCCTATTTCAGTGCCATGCCAGAGAGTTCCTACCGGCCACCAGCTATTCATGGTTCCTCCATTGGGTATTTAGGCCATCCGGGTCAGACTTCCAGTTAGCAGTCCGTCGTTCCGAGGGGTTGTTACGAGTGCAGGGATCCTAGCCACATGACGAGGTTGTTTCCTAAACTTCGGGGCAAGGCAGTACAGTAGGTTCATCAGCCAATGATTACAGCACCAGTTTCCTCACCAGCCGTCCGACTGACCAAAGGTAGAGGGCAGGTGGGTAGGAGTCGTCTTAGAGGTGGAGGTCAGATAGGTGGAGGCTAGTCAGGTGGTTCTCCAGCTAGCTTTTATGCCTTTCCGGCCAGACCAGATGCAGCGGCCTCAGATGCCGTGATCACATGTATTATTTCTGTTTGCGGGAGAGATACTTCGGTACTACTTGATCCAGGGTCTACATATTCGTATGTTTCATCTATGTTTTCCCATTTCTTGGGTGTTACTCGTGAGTCCTTGGGAACTCCTATTTATGTGTCCACACCACTGGGCGATTCTGTTATTGTGGATCGAATCTATCGTTCCTGCATTGTTACTTTTTGTGGTTATGAGACCCGAGCGGATCTTTTGTTACTTGATATGACCGACTTTGAGGTCATCTTGGGCATGGATTGATTGTCTCCATATCACGCCATCCTTAATTACCATGCCAAGACTGTTACCTTGGCGATACTAGAGTTGCCTATATTGGAGTGGAAGGGTTCATCTATCAGTACATCTAGTCAGGCTACCTCCTCTCTGAAGGCTCGACACATGGTCGAGAAGGGGTGTTTGGATTATCTAGCTTATGTTCGGGATACTACTACAGAGATTCCGGCAATTAATTAAGTGCCTGTGGTCCGATAGTTCACCGTTGTGTTTCCTTCTGATCTTCCAGGCATGCCACTAGATCGTGATTTTGATTTCTGTAATGATTTGGCTCGAGGTACCCAGCCTATATCTATTCCACAGTATCGCATGGCTCCGAAAGAGTTGAAGGAGTTGAAGGAACAGCTTGAGGAGTTGCTAGCAAAGGGGTTTGTCAGACCGAGTGTGTCGCCTTGGAGTGCACCAGTGTTATTTATGAAGAAGAAAGATGGGACTATGCGGATGTGCATTGATTACCTCCAGCTGAACAAAGTTACCATTAAGAACAAGTACCCGTTGTATCGTATTGATGATTTAGTTGACCCGTTACAGGGTGCTAGGGTGTTCTCTAAGATCGACTTGAGATCAGGATACCATCAGTTGAGGATTCGAGATTCGGATATTCCGAAGACGGCCTTCCGGACTAGATATGGCCATTACAAGTATCTAGTGATGTCGTTCGGTTTGACTAGCCCCAGCTGCATTTATGGATTTGATGAACTAGGTGTTCAGGGCATATATTGATTTGTTTGTCATTGTCTTCATTGATGATATTTTGATCTACTCCTATAGCATGGAGGAGCACGAGCAGCATTTGAGAGTGGTGCTTCAGACCTTGCGGGAACAGAAGCTATATGCTAAGTTCTCTAAGTATGAGTTCTGGTTGGATTCTATGGCATTCTTGGGACATGTTGTATCAGGTGGGGGTATTAAGTTATATCCCAAGAATATCGAGGCAGTTCAAAGTTGGCCTCATCCTACCACGGCGACTGAGATCAGGAGCTTCATGGGGTAAGTAGGTTGCTGCAGGTGGCTTGAGTTACTAAAGGATTGTGATATTACCATCTTGTGTCATCTGGGCAAGGCTAATGTAGTTGCGGATGCCTTGAGCATGAAGGCGGAGAGTATGGGTAGTTTGGCCTTCATTTCAGCAGAGGAGAAGAAGCTACTAGCTTTGGACATTCATTCCTTGGCTAACAGACTGGTAAGGTTGAATATTTCAGAGCCCATCAGAGTTTTTGCATGCGTTGTCACCCAGTCTTTACTATTCGAGCAGATCAAGGCTCGCCAGTTTGATGATCTGAACATGTTGGTTCTCAGAGAGATGATACTGTAGTGTGGTGCCAATTAGGTTACTATCAGTGAAGATGGTGTTCTGTGACTCCAGGGTAGCCTATGTGCTCCTAATGTTGATGGTCTGAGGGTGAAGATCCTATAGGAGGCACATAGTTCTCGATATTTTATTCATTCAGGATCTACGAAGATGTATCGCGACATGAGGCCGCATTATTGGTGGCGGCGGATGAAGAAGTACATAGTTGAGTATGTGGCCAGGTGCCTAAATTGCCAGCAGGTTAAGTATGAGCATCAGAGGCCAGGTAGCCTACTCCAGCAGATGACTATACCTAAGTGGAAATGGGAGTGCATTACTATGGACTTTGTATTTGGGTTACCGCGGACCTTGCGGAAGTTTGATGCAGTTTGGGTCATTGTCGAGAGGTTGACCAAGTCGGCACACTTCATTCTGGTTGTGACCACATACTCATCAGAGAGGTTGGCCCAGATTTACATTCAAGAGATTGTTCGGTTGCATGGTGTGCATGTTTCCATCATATCAGATAAAGGCCCTTAGTTTACTTCACATTTCTAGAGGGAAGTACAAAGTGAGTTGGGGACCCGGGTAGAGCTCAGCACAGCCTTTCATCCACAAACCAACGAGCAGTCGGAGCGGACAATTCAGATCTTGGAGAATATGCTTAGAGCATGTGTGATTAACTTCGGAGGGAAGTGGGATCGATTCTAGCCTTTGGCCAAGTTTGCTTACAACAACAGTTATCAGTCCAGCATCGAGATGGCTCCATTTGAGGCTTTATATGTTCGGCGATGTCGTTCGCCCATCGGGTGGTTTGAGCTTGGCGAGGCTAAGTTTTACGGTACTGATTTAGTAAAGGATTCCTTGGAAAAGGTAAGGTTGATTCAGGAGCGGCTTCGCACAGCACAGTTCAGATAGAAGAGTTATGCAGATCTGAAGGCGCATGATTTATCATTTATGGTGGGTGATAAGGTTCTCTTGAAAGTCTCGCCAATGAAGGGAATCATGAGATTAGGGAAGAAGGGCAAATAAATCCCAAGGTTTATAGGTCCATTTAAGGTATTGAGACGAGTTGGGGAGGTTGCTTATGAGCTTGCTTTTCCTCCCAGTCTATCAGGAGTTCATCTGGTTTTCCAAGTATCTATGCTCCGGAGTTATCATGCCGACAGGTCGTATGTGTTAGACTTCAGCACAATTCAATTATATGAGAGCCTAGGTTATGAGGAGGAGCCAGTTGCCATTGTTGACACGCAGGTTCGCCAGTTGCCATTGTTGACACGCAGGTTCGCCAGTTGAGGTCCAAGAAGATTTCTGCGGTACAATTTTAGTGGAGGGGAAAACCAGTCGATGAGGTGACTTGGGAGGCCTAGGAAGACATGCGAAGCTGATATCCACACATATTCGGTACTCCAGGTACGACTTTAGATCCCATCGAGAACGAAGGAATATTTTTTAGGTGGAGAATGTAACGACCCGACCGGTTCCTAGATCCTCGTTCCCCTAAATAAGACTCTCTGTATGTTCTTTTACTGTTGTATGACTTGAGGGGATGTTTAGTTCGGGATATGGAAGGGTTCGAGTTGAAATCGGAACACTTGGTTCCTTAATGTTGGCTAAAAAGGGCTAAGTTTGACTTGAGTCAATATTTTTAGTAACCAACCTCGGAACCGGGATTTAACAATTCCAATAGGTTTGTATGATGATTTTGGACTTGGGTGTATGTTCGGATCGGGTTTTGGATGAACCGGGAGCATTGCGGCGCTTAATATTGTAAGTGTCACGTTGAAGGTTTTAAAGTTCTTTAAATTTGTTTTGGAGTAGGTTTTGGTGTTATCGAATTCCGTTTGGGATTCCGAGCCTGGGAATAGTTCTGTATGGTGATTTAAGACTTGCACGCAAAATGTGGTGTCATTCCAAGTAGTTTAAGTATGATTCGGCGTGTTCAGAGTAAGCTGGAAGAACTTGAAATTCATAAGTTGATTCGATTTGGTTTGGAGTTCGATTTTTAGTTTTGGTGTTGTTTACCGCATTTCGAGGGTTTGAGCAAGTCCGTATTATTATATCAAACTTGTTGATATATTTGGACGAGGCCTCAGGGGCCTCGGGTGCAATCCGAACGATACACAGATTGATTTAGAGATCAAAGGGTTGTTGGTGCACCAGTTCTGGTGTGCCCCATTTGCGAGCTTTTGGCTGCAGATGCAAGCTTCCAGAAGCGAGCCCAGGGCCGCAGAAGCATAAGGGAGTGGATTGTCTTGTGGTCACAGAAGCTGGGAAAGGGCCGCATCTGCGAAGGCGCAGGTGCAGGATTTCTATAAGCAGAAATGGCCTGGGATTGTGGCATGTAGACCGCAGATGCGGGGAATTTCCGCAGAAGCGGACTCGCTTCTGCAAGGAAGCGACCGCAAGTGAGCTTGGAGGCTGGCCAGGCCTCACCGCAGATGTGTCATATCTTTCACAGATGCGGGACACCGTCCGCAGAAGCGAAACCACTGAAGGCAGTGACGTCGTTTAAGACGGACATAGACCATTGTTTTGACTCATTTCTTTCATTTTCTTGGGCGAATTTGAAGCTTTTGGAGAGGGGTTTCCACCTAGATATTTGAGGTAAGTAATGTATATCCAATGAAAGTTAAATACATGGATTATGGATAGATTTTAACATGAAAAATTGTAAAAATTATGGGTTTAGTTGAACAAAACCTAGGTTTCTACAAAAATGGGATTTAACCACGAAAATGGTTATGGGTTTCACTAAAAATTATATATTTGAGTTCATGAGGTTATGGGTCACATTTAACTTTGAAATATTTTTGGAATCCAGGCACGTGGCCCGGGGGTAAGTTTTAGGAATCTTCCAATTTGGGTTGGGTAATTACTCTAATAGTTAAATAATGAACTTTTGAACATGTATTGATTAATTTATATAATATTTGACTAGTTTCGGGTCATTTGGAACCGAGTTGAGGCTTTAGAACGAATTTGAGGATCGAAAGTGAGCTTGAGAATGAAGCAAGCCTCCTGCCTAACCTTGTAAGAAGGAACTCATCCCCTTAGGTGTATTTTTGTTGTAAATTACTTGTGTGGGGAGGTACGTACGCACTAGGTAACGAAAGTCCGTACGTAGCTATATTCCATGAGATGTCCGGGTAGTCTTAGATTTACATCATGCTTTGTTTACACTGTTATGTTGATTAAGCGTATTAATTGTCTTAAATAGAAACGAGATTAAGGATTTTTAGATTTAAAATCCCAAGTTTGAATTTCTTATGTTTGAGAAAAATTGAACAAATTTATAATAACTTTGATAAATCTATGTTCACTCGCATCGCAAGTATTTCCACGAGGGAGGTAAATTCCTATACTCTCATGGGAGCGGGATGTTCACCTCGGCAGGTAAACAGATGCATCTATGGTTTGTGTTGTTCGACCCTCGGCAGTGCACACAGTATATTTCTGGATCGGGTCGTACGACCTCGGCATAAATCGTGCGTGATAATACTCGGAGCCTAATTATATTTGATATTTATTTATGGCTTGAGCGGTTGTAATTATTTAAATGACAGGAATTGACTTGGAATTTATTATTAGTGAAAGAATTATTATTTACTTCTTGCTACTGAGTTGTATAAATTCTTTACATAATCCATGCTTATTTATAATACCTGCATTTTATTGTTAGCCCATAGTAAGTGTCGATGTCGACCCCTCGTCACTACTTATTCGAGGTTAGACTAGATACTTACTGGGTATATGTTGTTTATGTATTCATGCTACACTTCTGCACTAACTGCGCAGGTTCTGAGGCAGGTACATCTGGTAGTTACCCCGGCGCACACCCCTGATACTCCAAGAGTGAGCGGTGAGCTGCCTTCTCAGCCCGTTCTGCAACACCCGAAGTCTTTCTTTTGTGTTTTGCTTTATGTCTACTTTATTTCAGACAGTAGCTTAGTGTTTTGAATATTCTACTAGTAGCTCATACACTTGCGACACTAGGTCTTGGAATTTCGCTAGTAGACACTTGATGATTTTGAGTATTTACTTCACCACATTTGCTCTTATAATTGTTTGCACTTCATTTTACTAAATTTCTCACCTCTTACTTATTTAATAATTAAAAATCAACTATTTCTAAAATGTTATGAGAATAAACACATGGTTAGTGCACCACTGGCTTTCCTAGCGGCGACGTTGGGCGCCATCACAGCCTATAGGGAATTTGGGTCGTGACAAAACCCCTTTGAGCCTCTAGCCTTTCTCATTTGACAACCATATTACAAGCCATTACCCATTTTGTCGTAACCTTCTCTTGGAACCCGAGCTTTCTTTAACACTCTTGTGAAACGAATGGCTTAAAACGTAAGTTTGGGGGAGAGATGGGGAACTCGTAAAAGGTATCAACGCACAAAAAGAGAAAAAAATGATCTCTATAAGAAGAGAAGGCAAGAAAAGAAAAGAACAAACAGAAAAATGCAAAAAAATGAATAAGTGGAAGGATTGAATGGATTCAAAAAGAGGTACTGATCCGAAACATGGAGAAATCAAAAAGGGGAGAAAAACGAAGAAAATGATCAAGAAAGAGTGATGTTAAGTCTCTCTAGTCCCCAATGAAAAGAAAGTGCATCTAAGAATTGGCAAAGTGTAAGCTGAGAAATGAAGGATGGAGCGCTTAAGGAAAGGTGTAATCACTTGCCCATATAGTATCCTACCCTAACCCAAAAGCCTTCATTACATCCCGAAAGAAGTCCTACTTGATTCCAAACCGAGTGAGCTTACATTAGTGGAGATCTACATGAGGGGAAAGCCAATGGTGCTTGAAGCCGTACTTGTGACATTCTCTTGAGTGAGATTGTCAAATGGAAAGTAGAGGAGGAAGAGTTTGGAGTCCACCATAGCCTACATAAAAGAGCAAGGGTCCTTGATGAATAAAGTCAATTCTTGAAGCTCAATTGTTCCATTAGAACTATATGTGCATGAATGTTTAATTTGTCGCCTTATTGATAATGCATGAGTAGTGTGGGTAGTTGTTGGTCCCAACTAATGTGTGGATGGCTCACCTTTGACTCGCTGAAATGACCCTTAACTTTTGGATGTGGGAACTAATTTATTTACTTGAGGACAAGCAAAGACTTAAATTTGGGAAAGTTGATAAGTGAGGATTTTGACTGCTTATTAGCACCTTTTAGCTTTTGTTTTAGTCTGAAAGTATTGAATTGTATTCCCGAAACTAATGAAATTGTGCAAATTGTAAGAATGTTGGAAGTTTGGTCTATTAAGATGAAATCTGACTAAAAAAGGAGCGTTCCGAAGCACAAGGAAATAAAGGACGTAGAAGCACAAATGTGCGGTCCGCATAAGGAATTCTGCAACTGCATAAGAAATTGCGGACCGCACATCTGTGACCGCAAACCAAGAAGCAAAATTCAACATAACTTTCATCAATGTGCCGACCGCACATGAATTGTG
Organism: Nicotiana otophora; assembly: GCA_000715115.1. NCBI lineage: Eukaryota > Viridiplantae > Streptophyta > Magnoliopsida > Solanales > Solanaceae > Nicotiana > Nicotiana otophora. Next base: position 38,448 of record AWOL01S0072419.1, on the reverse strand, counting down.
TAGCCGCAGAAACAGGCTTTTACTGACAAAGATGCAAAGTTCAGAGAATATGCAAGAAGACCAAGTCCTGAAGCCTTTGTGAAGTGCGGACCGTACAAGAATTGTGCGGCCGCAGAAGTTTGCCTCGCGGCCTCACTCCAGAAATATGCGGCCGTAGAAACCTCCTTCCTGCCAACTGAAGAAATCTGTGTGCTGCACATGGTATTGTGCGGCCGCAGAACCTCCCGAGGGGTTTGTCTGTGATTTTTGGCCCTGTATAAATAGACGAGTTTCACAAAACTAGGTTAAGTTTGAACATATAAAGCTGTTGTAGCCATTTTTTAGCTATTTTAGGAAGTTTTAGCTTATTTGAGTATTTTAACACTAGATTTCATTATTTTAATCTTTCATTATGAGTTTAATTAGCTTCTCTTCTTTATTTTCTACAAATTCTATTGTGAGTAGCTAGATGTTTACTAGGGTTGTGACCCAATCCTAGCGTGTAAACCTTATGGGTAATTAATTTAGTACTTGTTTATGATTGGGTGTTGATTATTTAGCTTAGTTCATGCATCAATTTTAGAATTAATGGTTGCAAATATTGATTCTTTCCTATTTGACTTAGTCTCTACTTGAGAAAGAGGGACCTAGTCTAGGAAAATTTAGCTAACAAGGAATAAGGTTAATTGAAACATTGATTAACCTAATTAAAGGGTTCAAACTAGAGATAGTAAGAACCCGACTTGAGCTCTTATCAACTGTTTTGGTTGATACCCATTTGGACTTGAGAAATCCACAACAACTTCAATCACAAACGTTTTAATAGCTCATAACAACAACAACTTCAATAACCCAATAATAAAGGCAATTCCATGAAATGGCATCTTCAAATTCTAATGCATAACATAAGCTTAACAATGAAAGAGATAGCATGAAATAACAACTACGACTAAATACATGGGAATAATTCAACAATGGAAAGAATAGCTTGTAACAACAACTACTAACAAATGCATATAAGGAAAATCACGAGAATGGAATCTAGAACATGTAATAACAATTTCAATTAAAGCATGTAAGAATAAACTTGACAACAGAAGATAGAGCAATTAATAACAACTTAAATTAAAAGCTTATAAGTATCCTAAAAGTCTAAATCGTTCAATTTTCACATATTAGCCTGTGTACACGCTCGTCACCTCATGTACACATCTTTCACATAGTTCAAATAGTATAATCAAATACAATACCAAGGGATAGTTCCCCCACACAAACTTAGGCAACATACTTACCTTAACTAGTCTAAATCAACACTCAAGAATAGTGTTTCCCTTAAATTTTGCCTCCGCACGGCTCAAATCTAACAAAAAATGATTTAATATCATCAAACAATGCAAGAGAAACCAATTACGGTTAATAAAGCTATGATCTTTACACAATTCCTCAAAAGTCAACAAAAGTCAATCTCGGGCTTTCCGGTCAAACCCCAAGTCCAAGGGTAGATCTCGACTACCCATAACCCCATGAGTCCATATATCTATTTTGTTTTCAAGTCCGAGTCCAAAATATATACAAAAATACCCAAATTTTCTATTAGATTCTCATGTATTTGATATTGAATCCCATGTATAATCATGTAATAAAATTGAAAATTGAAAACAATCACTTACCCAATGGTTGTTTGTGAAAATTCCCTCTCCAAATCTCCTCCTACCGAGTCTAGGGTTCAAAAATTAAAAAAAAATAAAACTCAAATCTCGTCTTCCCGGCCCTTTTGTTCAGGTGCAGATGTCACAACTGTGACCCTGGATTTGCAATTGTGAACCTTAGCAAATGCGAAAAATTACTCGCAAATCCAGCACCTGACAGCCTAGAGAGATGTTGTGAATGCGTCACTGCTTCACATATACAAAGCTTGTGCCTCTCGCCAATGCGACCAATTAGTCGCAAATACGAACCTACCCAGCCCATGTACTTCTTCGCAACTGCAATCAAGGTATCACAAATGCAACACCTGAGACCCCCCTTCTATTATTGCAATTGTGATGTTGGTGCCCGCGACACCTGAGACACCAGCACACCAGCAACCTAGAAATGACTCCAAACCAATATGAAACACGTCTGAAACTCATTCGAGCCATCGGGGCTCCAAACCAGATGTCCACACAAGTCTATAAACATCATATGAACTCACTCGCACGATCAGTAATACCAAAATAATATCTAGAACCTCGAATCAGACATCAAAATGCATGAAATTCAAAAAACTTAAGAAATCTTCTAAACCTCAAATTACCAACTTTCAGCAAAACAAGTCAAATCAACCTAGGAACCTTCCAAAATTACGATACGAACCTATCGGAGCCATCAAAATACCATTTGGGGGTCGTTCTCACAAAAACAAACCTCGGTCTATATTTTCAACTTAAGCTTCTAAACGATGAACCAAAGAAATCCAATCATTTCAAAACCTTCCCGGAATGAAACTAACCATCCCCGCAAGTCATAAAATCACAAATGCACATGTGTGAAGAATCAAAAGGGAAAATATTGCTCAAATACACAAAATGACCGGTCGGGTCGTTATATCCAAGTGCTGTGATAGAGCTGATTGTTAGGTATTGTACCTGTACAGTCGGTGATTTCAAGGTAGTATTGTTATTTCCATCTATAGGCCTTGGAGTCCCTTGCCTTAACGTTTTCGTAATGTTTATGTACTTCAGAAGTGTTATATTGTTATCAGACCGCTGTACTTATTTATTCTGTATAACTCATATACTCGTTGACACCAGGTACTGGGATGGTATTTCAGTCGTATCGCTATATTGCTACAGTTATATATCTTGTTCTGCCTTTTAGATTATTCCTTATTGTTGTTGAAATCATTTTTGTATATTGAATGATGGCTTGTTGTCACGACCCAAAATTCAACTACCTGTGATGGTAGCTAACCCGAACCGCTAGGTAAGCTAAATAACATTCAATACAACCCATATGAGAATAATAAGAGTCAATGATTAAAATAACTGAACTTCTATACAAACTCTTACGGATTGGTAGTACAACTCATGAGCCACTAAGACTTAGATTTACAAAGCTGGTACGGAAATAAATACAATATTTGTTTGGAATAAACATAAACAGAATATAAAATCTAAAACTACCAAGGATAAGTGGTAGCTATATCTAAAAAGCAGGTACATCTTCAATGTTGGCTTCCACCATACACCTCAGCACCAAATCCAAGATCTGCACGCATGGTTCAGAAGTGTAGTATGAGTACAACCGACCCTATGTACTCAATAAGTAACAAACCTAACCTCAGGTTGAAAGTAGTGACGAGCTCAGAAGAAGGTCAGTGTCCAACATCAATAGCCAATAACAACTCGTAATAATATAATGAGGACAACAAGGTAAATAACTCAAGAGATATTATGTTCATCTCGTTCACAGTTACGGGAAAGTAGACCTTCTTTTCAAGTATAACAGTCAAAATCCAAATCTTACCACCGAAAATCAACTAAACATGAGTTTATCAAAAGAACTGTGTTTCTCCAATTTCCCAATATCAGATAAAAAATTTCATTTACTAGTAGCATGATGAAAGATTATGTCTCTATGCCTACATGTCAAGTCATCGAATGTCATATTACCGTCTAGCATGAGAAAAATACTCTTTATGCTGACATGTCAAATATGCATGTTAAGTCAATATCATCTGTTTATCAACTAGCATGAGAAAAATACATCTTTATTTCTACATGTCAAATATACATATCAAGTAAATAATATCCCAATGAAATCATCAGGTATATTCACTCTCAGCACATTCAAGGTGCTTGGCTCAAACACCAAAGCACGTGTATATATCACTATGCATGCGCTTATTGTTGGCATGTCAGACTTTAGAGGGGAGGATCCTTCCCAAGCGCTAATCAAAAGCCAATATGGCCTGTTACGTCGTGCAACCCGATCCAAAAAATAATCAACAACCAGTAAGGCTTGTTGCGGCATGCAACCTGATCCATATATCACTCAATAGCCAATAAGGCATGTTGCGGTGCACAATACGATCCATATATCACTCAATAGCCAATAAGGCATGTTGCGACATGCAACCCAATCCATATAACACTCACAGCATGGATATACAGTCCACATGAGTCAACAACCTCTCAAGTCTCAAGGACTCACAATCTCATAGAACTCAGTCCAAACAGTACCACATATGGAAGATAACAACATGTATGATGTAGCAAATAATTAATGTACAGAGACTGAGACACGACATGAAAATGAGGAATCATGACTGAGTAAGAAACCACAGTTATAGCGTACAACTCAAAACAGTAAAAATAGCCCCATTATATCTCAACCAGATAAGCACATAGCCTAAATATGATTTCTAACATGAATCATAGCTCAAATAATAAAGTGAGTAAAGAAACCACGAATATAATAAAGCATGATAGTAAAACAAGTTCGATAATAGTCTAAAGTCCACTAAAACAATCAATATCCTGTATGCACGCACGCACGCCCGTCACCTAACATGTGCATCACCCCAACACATCTCATATAAAATAATTTCCAGGGTTAATTACCCTCAAATCCAAGTTTATATATGCTACTTACCTCTAAAAGTCAAATCAAATACCGAGTAAGCCAAACAATACTCTAAAAATGCCATCCTGCATGAATCTGACAAAAAGTCAACTCGTGCCGTATCTCGGAATCTGACAAAACTCACTAATTCCAATAACTCATTCAAATACGAGTTCAATCATACTAATTTCATCCAATTCTGACTCCGAATCGATGTTCAAAACTCAAGTATTCACTTTAGAAATTATTTTTGATAAAAACTCTTAATTTTCCATTCAAAACATATGGATTAATTCACAAATTAAATACTGTAATCATGTTTAAATACTTAAATATAGGTTAGATACTGACCCCCATGAATATATGAGAAGAACACTGCGAAGAACACCTTGATCGAAGCTTTAAAACTCAAGATATGCTCAAAATACTAGAAGAACGCAGTCTGTTGTTTTATACACAGGGATTTCCGCTTTTGCGTCCAAAAAGCCGCACCTGCGGTTTTTCAGCTATTATTTCTGCTTTTACTGACCATTTTTTGTACCTGCGGGGTCACTGATGCGGATCCAACTTCGCATCTACGAAGCACCAATATCAACTTTCTTCTCCGATACTAAAATGAGCATAACTCCATCATACGATATCCAAATTCGACGAATCTTTTTGTTATGGCTCCGTAAGTATGACACGGATCTAATTCTTTAATCAAAATAAAATTTGGAGCTCGTTTTCTTAATGCGGTACCATTTATACTTGAAGAAACGATGTCGAAATATAAAAAACAAACACAACACAAGCAAACCTATTTTAAACTCATCTGAACCCCTCGGGACCTAGCCCGATTATACCAATAAGTCCCAAAATATAATACGGACCTTATCGAGGCCTTAAGTCCCACATACCAATATCAAAACCACAAATCGCACCTCAACTCAAACTTAATGAACTATTCCAATTTTCAAATTCCAAACTTATGTCGAACACGTCTAAACAACTCGGAATCGCCTCAAATTTCGCACGCAAGTTCCAAATGACATACGAACCTAATCCAACTCCCATAATAACAATCCAAACTCGATAACATCGAAGTCAACTCCCGGTCTAAAATCACCATCCGGGCCTACCAGAACAATAAAAATTCCAATCTGAGTTCAGATACACAAAAGTCAAACTTGGTCAACTATTCCAACTTAAAGCTTCATATCTAAGATCTGAACCACTCAAAAATCAAAACCGACGATACCCACAAGTCATAATATACTATATGAAGCTACTCAAGACCTCAAACTATTGAACGAAGTATAAATTCTCAAAACGACCGATCAGATTGTTACACTTGTCTAGCAAGCAGTGTTAGGCGTCGTCACAGCTTTGGTGGGATTTTGAGTCGTGACAGATTTTGTCTTAACCAATTTAGATGAAGATTTCAGGTTTGTAGTTGAGTTATTAATCCTATTGAGTGAGACTGCTAGGAATATTCTTATCCTAACCGCAAATTCTTTTTCGATACACGGGTTCAGAAATAAGCCTTCTTTAATTTTACTCTAGTCTAACCATGGTATTTCCAAGCATAGAATAGATAATAGTTAAATTGGTCGCCACATAATTCACAAGTTAAATCTAGAACTAAAGAAATAACAAATAATGATAGTTCGTATTAACAAAATAGTAACTAATAAACGTTAATAATCATGTCAACCACTATCTCATATCTAGAGTACGTAGCCACTCATAATACGATATTCACAATAATGTTAAAAATTCATAAACGAACAAGAAAGAATAGAAGAAAAATGTAAACTGCTGAATTCGTGTTTTTCTCCTCGCAAATATTTTGCCTCCAAAGATATGTAACCCCCTTCAAAAGATATTTCATGGGGTATTTATATGACCAGGGTGGGTAAGAAGTCGTCAAACTATTCCGATTTTGGACAAGAATCATTGGCACCGCGTCTGGGGATCACGGGTCGTGCGCAATGTGGACGAGCTCCTAGGTGCTTCTTTTCTTTTCTTTTCTTTTAGCCGCACGTTGTCTCGTGCGATGGCAGCCGATTTGCTGTTTGCTGTGAAGGATGGATCCTCTAGCTCGTCCGCATCTCCCCCGATGCACGAGCCTCGGACGAGCTGCCTTCAATCTTCTTTCATGTTTCTTCACTTCTAATTTCACACCAAATCATCTACTCTTAATCAACTTTCATTCAAACTCATATAAGAAACATGTAATGAACATAGAATATCCAATTAACCAAGCAAGCTTTATTAAGTCACACGACACATAGGATATAGATACACCAAAAAGTATGTACTTTTTGCCAATTATGATGAAACCTTAATTAATACACTATCTCATATGAAATTTAATACTAGCTCGTATCTTGGCTGAATTATTTGTGCAACATCCAAAGTAGATAGAGAAAGTCATGATCATGTGATGATCCCACAGACACTACCTCCCCTTACATTTTTTGGATTTTCCTTGTTATATCCGTATCTGTATTATAAGCTTTAATTCCCCATAAGCAGGTTTTAACCATCTCACAGGTTTGATGTCCAGTTGGGGTCTAAGTTTGTTCACTAGTATAGAGATTTTTGAGAATGGAGAAGAAACTTAAAAGAGGGAAATCGGCTGAGAGTAAGAGTTCTATCAAATATGTTGCTTAATATTCCTGTGGATATACCCTCTTTCGCGCCTTCATACTTATGTACACCATTTTATTTTTTTGGTCAAAAAGTCATTTGTCGCCAATTTACCATTTAACATTCTCAACATAAAGAAATAGTCTTTAAAAGGTAATTTAATGTGCCATATCTTTCTGTGTGTGAGGGGTTAAGGCTTTAATTACACCACAAAATATCTCTAATTAGGAGAAAATTATTATTGGCCAAATTTATAGATCATCCTTTTAATTTCTTTTAGATGCATTTATTAGCCTAAAGAAATCAATACAAATTCTTCATCTAGTTTAAATTTTTATTTTTAGTAAGAATTGAAAAATCCAAAATAATATACATACACAGAAACACACGTGTGAGTATGAGTGTGAGTGTGTGTGACGACCCGATATGTCGTTTTGAGTACTATCCCTTATTTTCGTGTTCCGAGACCTCCGTTAGCTTCGTTTGATGTTTCTTGTTTTGCGTTCGTGAGTTCCGTGTCGCTTTGTGGAAATCTTTTATGTAAAAATTTGAAGAAAATATGATTTTTGGCTTTAAAAACAACTTGAGTTGACTACGGTGAAAACGACCTCGGATCGGTATTTTGATGATTCCAGTAGGTCTGTATCATGAATTTTGACTTGGGCATACGAACAAAATTTAAATTGGAGCTCCCTAGGTTGATTTGACTCATTTTGTCGAAAGCTAGTATTTTGAAAGTTTGAAATTTTTTTAAGTTTGACCGTAAGTTGACTTCATGACTATCGGGTTCAGATTTTGATGTTGAAACTTAGTATAGGTCCTTATTACTATTTGAAACTTGTCTACAAAATTTGGTGCAATTTGGAGTTGGTTTGACATGATTCGCACGATTAGATGTGATTCTAGTTGTTCTTGAGTTTCCTTTAAAGTTTCATTCGTTTTGATGGTTAATTTATAGTTTTAGATGTTATTTTGGTGATTTAATTGCGCTAGCGAGTTCGTATGATGTTATTACACTTGTGTGCATATTTGGTTTTGAGCCTGAGGGGCTCGGGTGAGTTTCAGATGAGTTTGGATGGTTTGATGTCAGCTGGTGTCCTTCCAGCTCTGGTGTTCTAATGTAGATCTCGCATTTGTGAGCCTCGCTTTTGCGGACAAAAATTTGCATTTGCGAGCAGGGCCTGGGATTGGGTAACCTCGCATTTGCGAGGAATTGTTCGCAATTGCAAACAGCACAGGATCGCTTTTGTGATCACTTGGTCGCATTTGCGATGCCTAGCAAAATAGGACATCTTCGCAATTGCGAAAATATTGGCCGCATTTGCGAAGATTGGTTATTCGCATTTGCGATCACTTTTGTAGCATTTGCGACATCTAGGCTCATGATGCACAGTTCGCATTTGCGACCTATGCTTCGCATTTGTGGTGGTTGTAATTGCAAACAAGACATCGCAATTGCGACATCTGCAACTGGGTAAAAGAGGGGAAAATAAGGACATAGCTCATTTTACACCATTTCTCAACCCTAAACACTCTAGAGGCAATTTTTCAAGAGAGTTTTCTTCCTAAATTCATTGGTAAGTAACTTTAATCCATTTCTTTTCAATTCTACATTACGTTTCATGAGATTTCAACATCAAATTTAGGATTTTCATGGTAGGAATTAGGAATTTGGATAGAAATTGGAGATATTTGTAAATTTGAGATTTAGACCTCAAATTGAGGTTAAATTTTGAAACAAATCACATAATCGGACTCGGGTGTGAATGGATAATCGGGTTTTGGTTTGAATCTCAGATTTTGACCAAGCGGGCCCGGGGTTGACTTTTGTTGATTTTTTTCAAAAATGATCAAAAATGAACCTCTCTCATTAATGGGTAATTTCTAAAGCTTATTTTGAATCATTTGATCGGTAATTTACTAGATTTGTTCAGTTTGGAGGCTTGTTGAAAAGGCAAGGTCGTGGTTGGTTGATTGCTTTGATTCGCAAAGTGAGGTAAGTTTTGGGTCTAACCTTGACTTGAGGGAATTAGGAATTTTTGAACTATGTGTTATATGAATTATGTGGGAAAATGGCGTATATGCGAGGTGATTAGTGTATTATACGTCATCATGGGATTTAGCCTGCGGGAATTTGATATTTATTTCCATGCTTTAGTTTATTACATGATATTCTTTGTTCATGCCTTAATTATTACATGTCTTTAATTGACTTCCATGCCATATCTGTTACTTGTCATTTAATTGTCCCTTTGTCTAAATTTGTTCGTTATTTCCATGACTTATGCTTATTTTCTATCTGCTTCTACCTGTCTTAATTGCATAGTTTAATTGTCACATGCCTTGCTTGTTCTATTGTTTTGTAATATTTATCTCATTCTATAATGTGGTTTCATTTGCAAGAGTTATTTAGTTGTTAGATACTGATGAATTGGTAAAGTTGAGATTTCGAGTTGTTAGAGATTCTTTGATTATTCTGTGATTCTTTATTGCCTTGTACATTTACCCTCTTGATGTAGAAATTCTTGTAAATTTGGTTGTTGAATTTTTTATGTTGATGATTGAAATTGTTTGAGGAGCGGGTTATACGCTGCAACAGAAATTAAAAGGTAATGAACTGAAATGGTGGAATAAAACGGATTATAATATGGACAGATGATGATATGGTGGGATCGGGTTGCCCAGTGCAACAGATTGCATATGTGGTGCTTATTTGTGATTGATGAATTAGCCTCGGTATTGTGATATGAGACTACGAGACTTGTTATTTTTGTCTCTCTAGTTGTTAAATTTCGAGTCGTTTTCATGAGTTAATTGCTTTACTTCCATTCCTTGTTTTCCTGTTATTATTATTATTATTATTATTATTATTATTATTACTACTATTATTATTATTATTATTATTGCGTATAGGTTATTGTAAGTGGCGTGCCTTAGCCTCGTCACTACTTCATCGAGTTTAGGCTCGGCACTTACAGAGTACATGGGATCGGTTGTACTCATACTACACTCTACACTTCTTGTGCAGATGTCGGAGTTGATCCCAACAGCGCTTAGTGAGATTGCTTGGATCCAGCTACTTGTGGAGACTTGAGGTATAACTGTACAGCATTCGCAGCCCTGAAGTCCCCTTCTATTTCATCATTGTTGTTTATTTAGATTCAAACAGTTGTGTTTATTCAGACTATTATCTGTAATACTCTAGACGCTCATGTATTCGTGACTCCAGTTTTTGGAATTGTATTTGGATTACGTTGTTCAGTAGTTTATCACCTTATTTCAGATTGTTTGGTTGTTGTTGTTAACATTTTGATTTGAATTATTAAAACCGATTAATAAATCTAGCTAACGCTCGCTTGCCTAGCAAGTGACATGTTAGGAGCCATCACGATCCCGACGGTGGGATTTCGGATCGTGACAAGCTGGTATGAGAGCACTAGATTTCCTAGGTATCACGAGTCATGAGCAAGCTCGGTAGAGTCTGGAGGATCGATACGAAGACATCTGTACTTACCTTCTAGAGGCCATAAGGCTTTAGGAAAATTTTACTTCATTCTTTCTATATCGTGCGGCTTTATTCCATTATTGAAGTTTTAACCATTCTACTCTTATTCTCTCGCAGATGGTGAGAACTAGCACAACATCTACATTCGGGCAGGAGCTGGAGCCCTCTGTTGCAGCCACTACTAGGGGAAGGGGCTAGGGCCGAGGGAGAGGCAGAGCTCAGCCAACAGCTGAGCAGGAGAACCCATTGTGGAGCTCAAATTGATCATGAGGTGGAGGTCCCAGCTCTAGCCGCACCAGTCGGACCCACTCAGGTCCCAGAGGTATTCATTGCCACTCCCGTATTTCAGGACGCTCTAGTCCGCTTAGTTGGACTCATGGAGAGTATGGCTCAGACTGGGGTATTTTCTATGACACCAGCTATCTCTCAGGCTGGGGGAGGATAACAGACTCCCGCTACTCGCACTCCGGAGTAGATGGCTCCCCTATACTAGACTCCGGCAGCTCTAGCAGTCGGGGTAGTTTAGCCCATTGTTACTACATAGCCCGGGGAGAGGCCCGCAATGTCTTCTGAGGGATTGATGAGGTTGCATAATTCACCAAGCTCTTTCCTGTTCATTTTAGCGGTGCACCTTCTGAGGACCCACTGGATTACTTGGACTACTTCCATGAGGTGTCGCGCAACATGGGTATTGTTGAGATAAATGGGCTAACTTTGTAGTGTTCCAGATGATCGGTTCTTCAAAGAGGTGGTGGCAGAATTTTGAGCGGAGCAGACCAGCGGTTCACCTTCACTTACCTGGGATCAGATTTTGCAGCTATTTCTAGAATAGTTTATTCTTTTCACTCAAAGAGAGAAGTACAGTAAGCAGTTCAAGCGCCTTCAAGACCGTCACCAGTATGTGACCCGATTTGTGAACCTCGCATGTCATGCAGCTATCATGACCCCCACCGATAGAAAGAGAGTGAGGAGCTTTATTGATGGTCTTACCTTCGGCATCAGGCTTCAGATGGCCAATGAGACGGGGATGATATTTCTTTCTAGAGAGCCGTAGAGATTGCTAGAAGGATCGAGATGGTTCGTGGCTAGGATAGGGGAGCGGTATCTGAGAAGAGGCCTCATCATTTTGGTGGCTTCAGTGGTGCCTCATTTAAAGGTGGAGGTTCTTTTGGTAGAGGCCATCCTCCCTGGCTGATTTTTTTAGCTCTTCAGGTATCCCACGGTGCTTTGGATGGTCGCGTTTCTCATGGTTCTCGTCCAGAGCAGCCAGCATTCAGCGCACTTTCAGCTCCTATCAGTGCACCACCACTTTAGAGTTACTATAGTAGTTATCCAGGCCGTCAGGGTGAGTCTCAGCAGCCGAGTGAGTGCTTTAAATGTGGGTGGGTCACATCAGGAAGTATTGCCCTAGATTGACGAGCATCGGACCTCAACGGGGTTCTCGTGCCATAATGTCGGCACCGGTTACTCCACCGCCCGCACAGCCAGCTAGAGGCGGGGGTCAGGTTGCTAGAGGTGGAGGTCAGGCCATTAGAGGTTGAGGCCATCCAACTAGAGGTCATCCTAGGGGCAGAGGTCAGAGTGGTGTAACCCAGCCCCATTTTTATGCATTTCCAGCTACACCTGAGGCAGAGTCATCTGACGCCATCATCACAGGTATTGTTCCAATTTTCCATAAAGATGCTTTAGTTCTATTTGATTTGGGCTCTACTTATTGCTACGTGTCATCCTATTTTGCTTCATATCTTATTATACCTCGTGATTCTTTGAGTACTCCTGTATAAATGTCCACGCCTGTGGGAGATTATATTGTTGTAGATCGTGTTTATCACTCGTGTATGATTTCTATCGGGAGCCTTGAGACTAGTGAAGATCTCCTACTTCTTGATATGGCGGACTTTGATGTTATTTTCAGTATAGATTGGTTGTCACCTTATCACGCCATATTGGACTGTCATGCCAAGACAAGAACCTTAGCCATGTCGGGGTTGCCTCGATTAGAGTGGAGAGGAACTCCTGGCCATTCTACTAGCAGGGTTATTTCTTATGTGAAGGCTCGACATATGGTCGAGAAGGTATGTCTAGCATATTTAGACTATATCCGGGATCCTAGTGCGGAGGTCCCTTCCATGGATTCAGTACCAGTTGTGCGTGAGTTTCCAGAGGTGTTCCCTGCAGATCTGTCAGGGATGCCACCTGATAGAGATATTGACTTTTGTATTGACTTGGCTTCGGGAACTCAGCCTATTTCTACCCTACCATATCATATGGCCCCAGTTGAGTTGAAGGAACTGAAGGAGCAGTTGCAGGATTTGCTTTATAAGGGATTCATTAGACCTAGTGCCTTGCCCTGGGGTAAACTAGTGTTATTCATGAAGAATAAGGACGATACGATGAGGATGTGTATTGATTATTGGCAGTTGAACAAAGTCACTATCAAGAACAAGTATCCTTTTCTAAGGATTGTTGACTTATTTGACCAGCTTCAGGACGCTAAACTATTTTCGAAGATTGATTTGATATCGGACTACTATTAGTTGAATATTAGGTCATCGAATGTCCCTAAGACAGCTTTCCGGACTCGGTATGGGCATTATGAATTCCTAGTGATGTCATATGACTAGATAAATGCCCCAACAACATTTATGGATTTGATGAACAGGGTATTTAAGCCCTATCTGGATTCTTTTGTGATTGTCTTCATTGATGATATTTTGGTATACTCTTGCAGTTGGGAGGAGCATGAGCAACATCTTCGGATTGAACTTCAAACCTTGAGGGATAGTCAGTTATATGCCAAGTTCTCAAAGTGTGTGTTTTGGTTGGATTCGGATGCCTTTTTGGGGAAAGTGGTATTTTTGTGGGCATTAAAGTGGATCCTAAGAAGATTGAGGTAGTTCAGAACTAGCCTAGACCTACTTCAGCTACAGATATTCGGAGCTTCCTAGGTTTGGCAGGTTATTATTGCGAGTTTGTGGAGGGGTTTTCATCTATTTCAGCCTCATTGACTAGATTGACCCAGAATGATGCCCCATTTAGGTGGTCTAATAAGTGTGAGTTGAGCTTTCAGAAGCTCAAGACTGTTTTGTCTACATCTCCGGTATTAGTGTTGCCTACGGGTTTAGGATCCAACATTGTGTATTATGATGCGTCATGTATTAGGCTTGGCACGGTGTTGATACAAGACAGTAGGGTGATTGCCTACACGTCTCGACAGTTGAAGGTTCATGAGAAGAATTACCATGTTCACGACTTAGAATTAGAAACTATTGTTCATGCATTGAATATTTGGAGGCATTAACTCTATGGCATGTTGCGTGAGGTATTCATGGGTAATTGGAGTCTACATCATTTGTTTAAGCAAAAGGATCTAAATCTGAGGTAGTGGAGGTGGTTAGAGCTGTTAAAAGACACTGATATCACCATTTTATACCATCCCGGGAAGGCCAATGTGGTGGCCGATTCATGGAGTAGAAAGGCTATGAGTATGGGTAGCCTTGCATATATTCCAGTTGATGAGAGACCGCTAGCATGGAATGTTCAGGCCTTGTCTAATCAGTTCGTGAGGTTAGATGTTTCAGAGCCTAGTCAGGTTCTTGCTTGCACGGTTTCTCAGTCTTCTTTGTATGAGCGTATCAGAGAGCGTCAGTATGATGACCCCCGTTTTCTTGTCCTTAAGGACACAGTACTACACGGTGATTCCAAGGAGGTTTCTATTGGAGATGATGGGGTGTTGCAAATATAAGGTTGGATTTATGTGCCTAATATGGATGTACTGCGTGAGTTTATTCTTGAGGAGGCCCATGGTTCGCGGTATTCCATTCATCCGGGTGCTGCCAAGATGTACCAGGATTTGAGGCAGCATTATTGGTGGAGAAGAATGAAGAAACATATAGTAGAGTATGTGTCTTGGTGTTTGAACTGCTAGCAGGTGAAGTACGAGCATCAGAGGCCTGGCGGTTTGCTTCAAAGACTTGAGATTTTCGAGTAGAAGTGGGAGCGTATTACAATGGATTTCGTTGTTGGGATCCTAGGGACTTTGAAGAAATTTGACGCAGTATGGATCATTGTGGATAGGTTGACCAAGTCGGTGCATTTCCTTCCGGTGGTAGCTACCTATTCTTCAGAGCGGCTGGCTGAGATCTATATCCACAAAATTGTTCGTCTTCACGGTGTGCTGGTGTTCAATATTTTTGATCAGGGCATGCAGTTCACAATGCATTTCTAGAGGGCTGTACAACGTGACTTAGGCACACAGGTTGAGATGAGTATATCATTTCACCCCTAGACGGATGGGTAGTCCGAGCGCACTATTCAGATTTTGGAGGATAAGCTTCGCGCATGTGTTATGGATGTTGTGCATTCTTGGGATTAGTGCTTACCACTTGCACAGTTTGCCTACAATAACAGCTGCCAATCGAGTATTCAGATGGCTCTTTATGAGGCCTTATATGGGAGGTGGTGTCATTCTCCAGTTGGTTGGTTTGAGCCGGGAGAGGCTCGGTTGTTGGGTACTGATTTGGTTCGGGATGCCTTGGAGAAGGTCCAGATGATTTAGGATAGGCTTCGTATAGCGCAGTCTAGGTAGAAGAATGCCGATCGGAGAGTTCGTGATGTTGCATTCATGGTTAGAGATAGAGTTTTGCTCCGGGTTTCACCCATGAAGGGTGTGATGAGGTTCGAGAAGAAGAGCAAGTTGAGCCCTAGGTATATAGGACCATTTAAGATCCTTGAGAGAGTTGATGAGGTGGCCCATAAGCTTGTATTTCTACCTAGCTTATCAATAGTTCACCCAGTGTTCCATGTTTTTATGCTCCGAGAGTATCACGGTTATCCATCCCATGTATTAGATTTCATCTCAGTCCAAGTGGAAAGGATTTGACTTATGAGGAGGAGCCGATGGCTATTCTAGCACGGCAGGTCCGGAAGTTGAGGCCTAAGAGTTATCCTTCTATTAGAGTGCAGTGGAGAGGTCAGTCGATCGAGGCAGCTACGTGGGAGTCCAAGTCTGATATGCAGAATAGATACCCCCACCTTCCACTAGTCCAGGTACATTTCTATGTCCGTTCGAGGACGAACATTTCTTTTAGAAGTGGAGAATGTGACGACCCGATAGGTCATTTTGAGTACTAGCCCTTATTTCCGTGTTTCGAGACCTCTGTTAGCTTCGTTTGATATTTCTTAGTTTGCGTCTGTGGTACGTGTTGATTTTTGAAAAGCTTTTATGTAAACATTTGAAGAAAATATGATTTTTGGCTTTAAAAATAACTTGAGTTGACTACGGTTAACATTTTGTGAAAACGACCTTAGATCGGAAGTCCCTAGTTTGACCGTAAGTTGACTTCATGGCTTTAGAGTTCAAATTTTGATGTTGAAACTTGGTATAGGTCCGTATTACTATTTGAAACTTGTCTACAAAATTTGGTGTAATTCGGAGTTAGTTTGACGTGATTCAGATTAGATGCGATTCTAGTTGTTCTTGAGTTTCAATTAAAATTTCATTTGTTTTGAGTGTTGATTTGTAATTTTAGATGTTATTTTGGTGATTTGATTGCATGAACGAGTTCGTATGATGTTATCATACTTGTTTTCATGTTTGGTTAGAGCCCGAGGGGCTCGGGTGAGTTTCGGACGCGTTTCAGATGAGCTTGGATGGTTTGAAATTAGCTGGTGTCCTTCCAGCTCTGGTGTTGTTGACGGCCAATTTTGACCCTTCCTTTTAAAATTAATTTATTTATACTTAAATATTTACAATGAATATTTTGAAAGTATTTTCAATCAATAAATATCTAGTTTACAAAAGTGATTAAGTATTAATTTTGACATTAATAACCTAGCATTAACATTATGTAATTATAAATATACTTACTATTTTAATATCATTAAGGCAATTTCTAAAATACACCACCTAGTCTTTATAATTAATTTAATTAATTATTTCTCAAATTCTGATTAGTTCGATTATTATATTCAAAATTAGTGTTAGACAAAATATTTTATAAATAATTAATTATTATAATTAGTAGTATATTTGATGATTATAATTTCTACTATATTTTTTTGAAAAATAATTAAGTTTATTTAAATCAATTTCAAAAGGGATTAAAAGGCAAAAAAGCTACAATTGAAAATCTCTAATTAAACACAAGATGTCCATATTTTCAATTCATTTTGGCCCAAATGACAAGCCCAATCCGGAAAAAACACCCAGTCCAAACGACCCTCTAATCCACTGTGGCGATCCGCGTCCCTCTCCCTAAACCAATCAGTGCTTGCCACGTCACACGCCTCCCTCACTCACAAAGAAAGCACAATGGATCTACACCGTTGATCTATCTCATCAACGGTCCGCATTTAATCCTCATTTTCCTATTTTTCATTAATATTACAAGACTTAATCTCCACTGTCATATCAGAGAGATCCAACGATTGTCGATTTTAGCATTTTTTGCATTTTATAAAATCCTTATCTTCCTAAAAATCAGGGTCATTGACCAAATGATCTAATGCCATGAATCCAATCTCGCATTTTTAACCCCAAGGGAACCTCTAACCCTAAGTCATTTCATCAGAGACCAAGCCGCCCCCTTCCCCTTTTTCTCTCTACTCTCTCGCCTATTTTGGCCCCATCAGTCGCGAGACCTTGCACAAATCCATGCGAGGTCAACAAATCAACAACCAACTCATCCTTTTTATCTTCCCTAGTCGCGAATCCTGCCGATTTCTTCCCTGTTGCGTCATTTAATTTCAAAACACCTAAAATCTGGAACCCTAGTTTAAGGATGCAACTTCAAATCGTTCAAATCCTCTAATGCTCCGTCAAATCGGAGCATGCATAGATCTTCTTCAAAGATTCATCATGAGAATTCTATACCCAGAGGTCAAACGCAATGAACTTTGGGTTTTAGGATTTGTCAGTTGGTTCTTTGCCTTCAACGGTTGATTCCTCCTCTCAGGTAAACTTCTTCATCATTTTTCCCTCTGGTTTCAATCTGATTTCACCCTTTTTGCTATCATCATCCCTTCTTTGTCATCTTCCACTATCAATTTGAATCTGTTAAAACCTTAATGGCCCGATGGACACTATAAATAGGGTCTTCAATGCTCTCACCAAACACAACAAGATATACCTACCAACTACATACAGCATCTGAGAATTTTAATAGTTGTTTGAGAAATCTCGATAAAAGTCTATGTCTTGATCAATTTATGCTTTTTCCTTTCTTTCCAATTATGAGTGTGATGTTGATTGAGAGCTTGAGCTCTTAGGTTTCCTAAAGGCTAATTTGAACACTCATTTGGTTTGTTGCCCCCAAAAAGGTCAGTAAAACCTTGACCTTATTCTTTTTTTACTAGTTCAAATTCCTGAATATGAACTGCTTTACTACGTTTGTTGAATGATGTTACCAAGTAATGTGTTCATGTTCTCAATTGTTTTGTATGTGTATGAATGTTAAGTAGATTCTGCTATCATAAACTTTCTTAATTTGATGAAATCAGAGTTATATGTTGATATTGATATGGATTTGATGACTCATGTCTACTGTTAACTTTGAAAGTGGCTAAAGAACTTCTTAATGTTCCTAATACCTAGCTTCAGACCTCTTTAATGATTCTATTAGCATTATGTATCACTTTTGTGTATGTTCTGAGATTACTTCAAACTTAGTTTAAGCCATGAAGTAAGGATGATATGTATTGACACATTTGTTTATCTAAAATATTGTTGCTAAGTTCCATCATACCTGAAATCCTATCCCAGATATGCTTAACGTGTTTTCCCAATGTAATAATACCCTTATCCTTTTCTTGGATTTCATATAATGATGTTGTTAGTAATACTTGCATAATATGTCCTCTGGTAAGTGTCGTTTGTATGTTCGTGTAATCCTGCACTCATTTTTGTTCTCCGGAGCCTCTGTTTGTCCTTCATGATCATATACATTATTGCATTGTCTTTGAACCTCTATTAATACTCTTTGAATATTCTTATTGAAATCATCAACATGTGCCTCTTAATTAAGGTTATTGATTTGTATATCTATTTGGAGTTGCTGACTTGTATCTATATTGGCACTCTTTAGAGAACATTAGCTATAATGATTAACCTGTAGTGTTATTAACAATCCTCAGGAGTCTTAACTATGGTTGTCAATCTGCCCTCTCCTAATCCCCTTTAGATGTTAATCGAAGTTGTTGGTCTATATCTTTGTGACTACTTTTTAGGAGATTCAATTGGGGTTGTTAACCTATGTGTGAGCAAGACCTAAGTAAAAACCAATCATTGATTGGTCTAATTGAAGGTTGTTAGGGCATATATGTTTGTGTTCATAATTTTTGTAGATCTGAGATATATGCTTTCCTATTCTCAAGTTATGTGATCTCAGATGTTTTAATTCTTTAATAGTAATATGATAATATTCCTGCCTCTATCTGTTTTTGGAGCTGATTTCTCTGAACCTGCTTAGCATGTTACTCATAGTGAATCATCCATTTATCTTTGAAATATTGATATAACAATATGAATATGTTGTCTTGTGGTATGTTGTATATGTGCTTTTGTGGCATGGTATCACTGTGGTATTGGGATTCATATTGAAAGTGCCTCTTTGTCACTTAAACATGTGAGGAAGAATGAGTGTGGATGGTTATGGGGTATTTGGGAGAAGAGTTTAGCTCTTGGTTGGGCTACTCTACCTGGCACAAGAACTGCCCTGGGCCTTGAAACCCTTAGGAATTTTGAAGTGTCGGGGATCCAAAGAGAGCCTTGGCGTTGAACGTAACTCTACCCTTAGCCTCTAATATATTGACATTCATTACTCCTTTTAGATTTAGTGTTTAATGACAACGAAAGGTCTTCAAAGTGGCTCACTTCATCATAGGTGATCCCACATTAGTATGAACTTCCGTAATTCAAATTACTATCGGTTTGTTATATTTTGTTTAAGTCATTTACCAATATATTTCATGTATGATTCTATGTATAGAGTATTATATCTAACGACTTTCTCTCTTTATTTTTTGACCATGTATAACAATTGGGCCTGTTGAGTTCTCAAAAGAACTCAGGTCTAAATCTTCATAATTCAAATTACTATCAGTTTGTTATATTTTGTTTAAGTCATTTACCTATATATTTCATGTATGATTGTATGTATAGAGTATTATATCTAATTACTTTCTCTCTTTCTTTTTTGAACATGTATAACAATTGGGCCTACTTCGTTCTCAAAAGAACTCATGCCCAAATTTGTTCCTGCGCACTTGGGAGTCTGAAGCTCACCGCTATCGGTTCCTGCTGATTGCTGGGCCTACCTCTTTCAGGCCCAAACCAGAGTCTTTCCTTACTCCTTGTTGCTTTATTATATTCTATTATTCATATTTCCTTACATGTATATGACACTGCACTTATCATATCTGATTAAAATGTTTTACTTCATCCTTTGAATCATGTAAGTAGCTTAGGCAAGCCCTAAAGAACATAGGAATAAAAGCAACAATAGGCTTAATAGTAATTATTCTTATTTATTTGTTAGCCTATACTGCTCATTAATCTCTTATGCCTTACTAACAATTCATGAAAGTTTTGAATCCAAAAATAGCTTAGCAGAGGACGATAATATCTCTTTTCAAAAACCAAAAACTGGAATCTGAAACTAGTCTTCTAAAGGCGAATCGAACCTTTCAAAACAAAGTGTTGCCGCTCACCAAAAGATTTTCAAACGATTTCCTCAAGTGTAAGAACTAAGATTTTGAAAGCCAAGGTACATCTTAGGCTCAATTTCATACCACATCTTTATTTTATTAGAATTACATAAAACAGACTTATTTTTAAGATACAAAGTGTTTTATAACTTACACCCTTTTACATGTAAACCATCATGCACATATTTTAAACTCTTTCAATTATATATACAACTATTATCTTCAAAGGCACTTTTCATAAACTCATTTCCTCTTAAAACTACACATCCTCTTTTCAAGATAGCAAGTCCTAATTTAGATATGTATAATGAGCCATACCCTTTTAACACTAATTAAGTAGGATACAAACAATTAGTCCTAAATTTAGTCTAAATCCTATGGAGCTACCTCGGGTAGATTTTAAGAGGTGTCTAACACCTTTCATTTAGAAAAACAAGAACCCTTACCCAAAATCTCACCGGTTAGCAGACCTATAAAGAATATGACTTTAGTAATTAAATAGGTACCCTAGTATACCTTTAAATATTAGGCGGCGACTCTCCTTCATCAACAACAGAGAAACCACAAGTTGAATCTTATTTTAAATAGTGCAAAATAGGGTGCAACAATATGGCGACTCTATTAAGAATTCACACTTAGGTTCTGACCTTAGCAGACTTAGACTGAATTTGGCATTTAGATTTTTTTGTACATTGCTTTAACTGTAGTTGAATTTGCAATTACATGCTTACGTGCTTTACTTGCTCTTTATTCTTATTATCATGCTTATTGTTGCTACACCCTTATCTGTTACTGCTTTACATATATTGTCATCACATTTTTTCCTATCGAGTCTTGGTAGTACACTATCACACACAATGGCACGCGAGGGTTGTCTTTTACACCCATTAGAACCTTCTTTTCAAAACTCTCTAGTTTCAGAGAATGGCTTTGCTAGGTCAACTGACATAACTTCTTGCAGTTTTCAGTCCAACTCAAAAGTAGGAGACACTCTACTTTAGAAAAAATAGGTCATATTGCATAAACCTTAGGTGAGTCAGTCCTTGGAATCGACACGCAATTAGGAAAACCACCCTAGTATCAATGGGTTATGCACCCAACGACATGACTTCTGTGGAAAGACGAACAAACCTGATGAGACGTCTAAAGATCCAAAGAAAACACTTACCAAAACCTTTCTTTACCCACTTCAGAAAATGAAAATCAACCAAAATATCCCTGAGATTAACATGATGATGGGAACGCCACACAAATTGAAGCAATGGTGGAAAACCACCCACCGGGAACATGGAGATGAGATTCGGACACACTTGGGGCCACTGACCGCTTTGCTAAACATTCGAGCATAGAGGGTGCTCACTCTCCTGTTGATAGAGTTCTGGGATCCGGCTAAGATGGTATTCAAGTTTGCTGACTGTGCGTTAGTACCGATAATGAAAGAAGTTACTAGTTTCATGAAGCTGCCATTCATAGGGAGGAAACCAATACTACCAGTCACTATGCCCGGTTACAAGTTCTTGGATCCTTTGGGTCTGGCTAACAGTCAAGGTCTGAGAAATATCGAGGACAAATGGGTGAGCCTAGATCAGTTGTTCGACAGATTCGGACATCANTCCCTTTTTCCCACTTTGTACCCTTATCCCCGGTTTTTTTCTACTTTCCTAAAGGGCAAGTTGTTTAATCCCATGCAGTTCAATGAATATCAGAAACAATTATGTAACTTTTGTTCCCGCTTATCTCACTCCAAACATTATCAATAAAACCAAAACTTGCTTCGGATCTAAATGTGTCAAGTCTAATTATTTGTCAAACATTCGCGATTTAGGCCTACCTTCGGCAATGAGAAGTCCCACGAATCCTAGGGAAACGCGCTAGCCTGAATACGCGAATTAATTGCTCTATGTGATTTCCTGCTTATATAAATGAAGAAACTAACTTCTGCTTCTTTTTCCTTTTCTTTCTTCTTGTTCTTTTTACTTTATTATTACTCCCCAAAACAAAGTTGGTTTGTGTCGACCCGAAACTAGCGGAACTACCGTACAATCTAAGATCAAAGGGAAAGATGTCAGCTATAGAAAATCCAACTGAACATGCTCTGGTCATAGCTGACAGCTCGGGGCGATCTGGAGAGAAATACGACACAATGAATGATGATCACGTGGCCAGGATGACCCAAGAGATAGAGTCTTTAAGGAAGGAAGTACAACATATCAGGGAACTAGCACATCTGGCCTTGACAACGCTCCCTCAAACACCCCGCTTTCTTTCTTTGGATTCAATTCCTAACCACTTTCCTTCCACCTCACGCCAAAACAACAACACCCCAACTTCTGTCCACACCACTCAAATCATACCTCCAGTAACCCCCGCAAACCCACCATATCCCCCTATCCACACTCCCTACGTACCACAGTATGTTTAAACACCATAAAACCCATTGATCACCACCATTGCAACTCATACCCCTCCTCCTGACGGAGTCACTTTTACCACTCACCCAAACCAGAACATACCCGTGGCACATACCGCCACCCATAAGTGATATGTTCCTCCTATAAATGTCGTTTCTGAAACTACCTTTATAGCGCCTGTCACGATCAGGGTGCCTTATGGGATTGACCAGTACACCGAGATGGAGAGGGAAGCTAACCGTAAGGAAGAGGAGTCAGTATATGATTAGCTGCAAATCTTGAGAAAACAAATGAAAAACTTCCAAGTCGCCAGGGGAAGTGAAAGTTTGGATTACGAGGATCTGTGTATCCATCCGAATGTGGATATGCCTGTGGGTTATAAGCCTCCAAAGTTTAATATCTTTGACGGGATGGGTGATACCCATGCACATTTGAGGGCATATTGCGATAAGTTAGTCGGAGTGGGATGGAACGAGAAGCTAAGAATGAAGTTGTTCATAAGGAGCCTGAGAGGAGAAGCACTTACCTGGTATACTCGACAAGATCCGCAAAATTGGAGAACCTAGAAAGATATGGAAGAAGATTTCATGAATCGTTTTGGATTCAACACAGAAATCACCCCCGATAGGTTTGCACTGGTGAACCTGCAGAAAAAGCCATCTGAGTCATTCCAAGAATATACACGTCGGTGGAGGTCAGAAGCCGCCAGGTCACAACCTCCGCTGGACGACATTGAATTAACCAAGATTTCATCAGGGCCCAGGAAGGGATACTTTGAAAAAATGATGGGAATGATGAGAAAGAAATTCCCGGAGCTGGTCAAGATGGGAGATTTCTTAGAAGAAGGTATAAATCCGGTAAAGTACAAGCCATGGCAGCACTGCAAGAGGCCAGCAAGGCAAGCCAATTAGGGTCAATCAGTTGCGGAAAGAAGAAGGAAGAGGAGGTCTAAGAAATCGTCACTTACTATCAACACAACCTATATCACGGAAACACTTCATATTCCCCTAACAATCATTCACCACCACCCGCTTACGCTCCAGTCTATAACACCTAGCCATATTACCACCCCCAACCTCAATACAACCCTCCTCGAGCCCACAACAACCCGAACCCATAATGACCATATGCTCTTGTCCAAATCACTACCCACCAAAACTGACCCACTTATGCACCACGCCCTCGTCGCAATTTTGAAGAAAGGGGTCCCAGAAATTATACCCCGATTGTTGAGCCTCTAGCCCAATTATTCGAGAGATTGAGAAGAGCATGATTGATATATCCAGTGGAAGGAAGGGTTCATGAGTATCCCTCTAAGTATTTTGATGCAACTAAAAGGTGCGTGTACCACTCCAAAGTGGCTTGGCATGATACTTAAGATTGTTTTAAGCTAAAAAAATATTGAAACACTGATCAAGAGTAGAGCCATTCCGTGCACTCCAGCACTGCACAGTGTGAATCGCAATCCACTACCAAATCACCAAAACTAGGGGACGAACATGATCACATTAAATAAAGAATATGATCTAAAAGGAACGATTGTCACAATAGAAAATGCAGAGGCCTCAAGGATCTCGACTCAAAGGAATCTAATGATTACAGTGAAAGTGAGACCTATGGTGACGGTTCATACTTATCAACGATAACCTACCGTTGCCACAAGGGATGAAGAGAGTCGGGAATACAAAACTGTCCCATAGATGTACCGGCAAGAGGGGAAGGCCAAGATGACAAACTCTACAGCAGCCCACGCTATGACTAGGTTAGGGAGATGTTACGCTCCTGAAGATGCAAATCGAGGGAATTTGGGAAGATATCAAATTCAAATAAGGAACATAACAGACCCAGAAGCCGCCAAATTCCGGAAGAGAATGACAACCAAAGAGTACTATATGCAAGAGCAGCTGAAGAAAACTCCAGCACAAATATCAATCATGGACTTGCTAATGAGTTCCGGTAGTCATAAACTGTGCCAAGCAACACCACTAGTGAGGTGCTGGCTACAACAATTGGGAAAATGGTCGAAGAAAATATGATCACTTTCATAAGAGACGAATTTCATATCGAAGGCGTAAGTCACAACAAAGCCCTTCATATCACTATCAAATATGGGGACAAAGTGGTGTCCCGAGTGATGGTCGATGGAGGGTCAGGAGTCAATATTTGTCCGCTCTCTACTCTGCAAGAGTTAGGAATCCATTTGAGGGAGGTCAAGGAAAGCCACGTGAGGGTAAGGGCTTTTGAGAGTTCACAGAAGGATGTTATCGGAGAAATTGATTTGGCTTTGCAGATCGGGACAGTTGAAATTCCCATATTGTTTATTTCTTCTTCATAAAACTTGTTGGTAGGAAGGCCCTGGATACACATGTCAGAGGACGTCCCATCCACTCTATACCAATGCATGAAATTTGAATGGGGATGTCAGGAGATCATGGTTCATAGCGAAAGGGGCCAATCAGCTTATTTGGAGCATGATGTCCCATTTATTGAAGGGCTAGACAGAGTTTCTTTCCATGTAGTGGAAATTATGCAGACCACCGAAATAGAAGAGATTGAATAAAACTTGGGAATGCAGTCACCATATAGATCTAAGATGTCTATGAGGGGGATGATGAAATATGGATACATACCAGGAACAGGGCTGGGAGCTAGGTCGGACGGGATCACAAAGCCAATTAAACCTAATGGGCAAAAAGGAAGGGTCGTCATAGGATATCAGCCTCCGATGGGGAAAGCTCATACAGATAGCTCCGGGAAAATGATTTTTGTGCCACAGCATATTTCGGGTACGGGCCAGACTTCAGCACCATAAGATGATATCATCAATGGAATGGGAAAGTTGTTCGTGAATATGATTGAAGAATGTTATGAAGGATTTAACATGAAAACACTGACCATCAAAGATGCTGAACCAGGGGAAGAGTTTCGGAATTGGACCGCCAGTCTATCTTTGGTTTGCTGGGAGTCTTGGTAGTGTGGAACTGTAAAAGTTTTCTTTTTGCAAATCTCACGGTCAATTGAGGCATGCACCGTGTCTGTACCTTTTTGTCATTTGCCTTTTTTGAATGCTTAGGCGTTCCTCTTTTGATGAAATAAAAGAATCGTTTTCTTAAAATATTGCAACTTTATTTACCGCTGCATTTAAACCTAGTTTTTCTTTTCAGTAATCAAAATGATAAAAACCCGCATTTTGCGATTGTGACATGTAACAAAGCCGTCAAACGAAATGACCCAGATTACGACGAGTATGATGAGAGTATGATGCCAGACAATCTCCAATAAGAGATCAATTAGATAGAGAGTCAGAAAAAGCCCAACCTCGAAGAAACTGAAGTAATCAACCTCGAAAGTGAAGAAGACGCTAAAGAAAGCAGAATCAACATTCATCTAGAAGCCGAGTAGAAAGAAAAATGGGTTAAGCTCCTCTGACTATACATTGATGTGTCTGCATGGTCATATGATGACATGCCAGGATTAAGTAATGACATTGTCTCGTATTGACTACCCACCGATCCTACCAGACCGCCAGTCAAACAAAAACCCAGCAAATTCAAGCTTGAGGATAAAGGAGGAAGTAACCAAGTAGATAAAGGCGAATGTAGTAAGGGTCACCAATTATCCCAGCTTGTTGGAAAATATTGTCCTATTACCCAAGAAAGACGGGAAGATCAAGATATGCGTGGATTACCGAGATCTCAACAAAGCTAGTCCATAGGACGACTTCTCTCTACCAAATATCCATATGCTCATCGACAATTACGCGAAGCATGAACTGCAATCGTTCATGGATTGTTTTGATGGATACCACCAGATCTTCATGTACGAGGAAGATGCAGAAAAGACAGCCTTCACCATACCTTGGGGAGTTTACTCTATAGATTTATGTCGTTTGGTCTCAAGAGCGTCGGTGCCACCTTCATGAGGGCCATGACGACCCTTTTTCACAACATGATTCATAAGGAGATTGAAGTATATGTGAATGATGTCATCATCAAGTCTTGAAAGAGTTCAGAGCACTTGGATGCTTTGAGGAGGATTCAGATCTGTTGATGCACCAAATCCAAGGGGAGTGGTCTACCAAAAATGTCAAGATCCTTCCACACCTACACTGCGTAAAAGAGCTATGCAAGAAGTTCACAGTGATTGAGTTCAAGCACGTCCCCAGGATTCAAAATGAGTTCACTGACACCCTTGTAACCCTATCATCCATGATTCAGCATCCAGACAAGAACTACATCGACCCTATCGAGGTAGAGATCAGGGATCAACATGACTATTGCTTCCATGTGGATGAAGAGCTAGATGGTAAACCATGGTATCACGACATCATGAAAATTCCTTGCAACCAGAGAATACCCGAAGAATGCTACTAATAGTCAGAGCGAACCCTTAGGAGGCTAGTGAATCACTTTTTCCTTAACGGGGAAGTACTGCACAAGAGGACCCCGGACTTGGGTTTGTTGAGATGTGTAGATGTCACCGAGGCAATCACGTTATTAGAAGAAATACATGCAGGAATGTGTGGATCCCACATGAACGGGTTCACATTAGCCAATAAGATCTTGAGAGATGGATACTTTTGGATGACTATGGAAAGCGATAGCATCCTCTACGTATAGAAGTGTCACCAGTACCAGGTTCCGTCAAATGAGTTGAATGTGATAGGTTCACCCTGGCCGTTCGCCGCTTGGGGCAAGGATGTGATTGGACCGATAGAGCCAACTGTGTCAAATGGGCATCGCTTCATCTTGGTAGCTATTGACTACTTCACAAAATGGGTCGAAGCATCTACTTACAAGGCTATCACAAAGAAGGTAGTGGTGGATTTCGTCTGAAACAACATCATCTACAGATTTGGGATACGAGAATCGATTATCACTAACAATGCCGCTAACCTTAATAGCGACATCATGAGAGAAATCTATGAGAAGTTCAAAATCGTCCACCGCAACTCCATAGCCTACTGACCACAAATGAACAGGGAAGTCAAGGCAACCAACAAGAATATCAAGAGGATTCTGCGAAAGATAGTGGGCAATCACAAGCAATGGCACGAGAAATTATCCTTTGCCTTACTGGGTTATCGGACCACCATGAGAACATCCACTGGGGCAATGTCGTACATGTTAGTATACGGCACTGAAGTTGTAATACCTGCAGAGGTCGAGATACCATATCTAAGGGTCATTCAAGAGGCCAAGTTGGACAATGCAGAATGGATACGGGTCAGACAAGAGCAACTCATGCTCATAGATGAGAAGAGAAAGGATGCAGTATGCCATGGTCTGTTATATCAGAACAGGATGGCTAGTGAATTTAACAATAGAGTGAAGCCTCGCCAGTCACACCGGGGCAGTTGGTTCTGAAGAAAATCTTTCCCCACTAAGAGGAAGCCAAAGGAAATTTCACACCAAATTGGCAAGGTCCTAACGTGGTTCACCGAGTATTGTCAGGTGGAGCTCTAATCTTGGAAGAATTGGATGGAAGAATCAACACGAAGCCCATCAACTATGATGCAATCAAGAGATACTATGTTTGAAGATAAATAGAGTTAGGTTTTGTTGTTATAGAACTATGTTCAACCTGACTTCCCACAGAGGGATACGTAGGCAACTCACATAGGATTCGGTTTCTCTCCCTCCTTTCTTTTGTAATAGAAAATCCAAACATCATATTTGTATGTTGCTCTAGAACTACGCCAGCTTGATTTCCTCAGAAAGAAATACGTAGGCAAACCTCATCGGATTCAGTCATCTTTTGTAATTGAACTACGTTCTGGCCTGATACCATTTGGATGAGTAGGCAGTCTGAGTCAGGCTTGTCCATTTCATTTTTAATCCCATCATTTTGCATCTATTGTAATTGAACTACGTCTTGACCTGATTCTATTTGAATACGTAGGCTGCCTGAGTCAGGCTCGGTCATCTTCATATTTTTTATTATCATCCATGAACTACGTTCAAACCTGATTCCGTTTTTGATACGTAGGCAACATGAAAGGGTTAGGTCACAACCTTAGGAAAAACCTTGTAAAGCATTAGTTCAAATTAGGATGCAATCGCAACAGCAACCAGCCGCATTGTCAGAAGCATCGCAAAGAATCGACATCAACGTGATAGAGTTTTCAAGAGAAGATGATCGTGTGTGGAGAACTTTTCGTAACATGTCATAATCCAGAACGACGACATTTGTTTTAAAACAAAGCTTTTCAAAATTGTTTTCTAAAAAAAATACAGTAATTTATTCCACCTATCAAACTTCGCGGCATATCCATATCAAAGGCCGGGGCAAACCAACACGGTGGTCGACACAAACTAACTTCTCCGCTCCCACTAAGATTTTCCTTTGAGTGCAGGGTCAAGTCAACAGGAAGCAAGGAAACACTGAGACCATATTGGGGCAAATGACAGATCCACCACTTTCCCAGGATTATCCCCCTTTACTCCATTACTTGAATTTTTCTGGTACAACTAAAGCTAATCCTTGAATCCTTTACAGGTACCTCAGAGTCAGACCGTTGATGCGAAAAAGGTATATTGTACATAACAAACTGCCTGCTCAACCAATCGGAGCACCTTGTACAAAATGAATCGCTGGCTTCACCCATTGAAGTCATGTACATAGCGCACCGCCTTCTCAACCAATTGGAGCACCTTGTACAAAAAGAGTTGTTGGCTTCTCTAATTGAAGTCTTGTATATAGCAAACTATCAGCTCAATCGATCGGAGCGCCTGGTACAAATTAAACGTAGTTCATCCCGCCAATGGACCAATTCGCATCGCCGCTCCATCGCAAAGAAGGCTAGAATATACAGTCGCAAACCTCATCACTAACGTCCTGCCAATCGATGGCCGCAACTTAGCTTCACAGTCAGCAGTATCTCTTGGGCATGCTTTACTTTCCTTTACTATTACCTTGAATGTTTTTGACATTTTGCTCATGCAGCTTCAGGCATGATTACAATTTAAGTCAATCACTCCCAAGCGGAGATTATTTTACATTTTTAGTGCAAAGTTTTCCCAACAAGCGGAGACACTTTTTAATGCTCCGACAGCTGCGGAACGGTACACAATCTGGCTAACAAATCGAGTCAAGTTCAAGTATCCCATCATCCCGATCCCAAATAACAGCTTGACGGCAGTCAAGCATCATTATTCCTGCATCATTTACATCACATCATAATATATTTTGCATTGCAATATATGGGGGTGTGTGTGTATTTCATTTTTTGCAAGCACAAATATCACAACGCGGAACTCTTTCTAAGAAGTAAACCAAACTACAACTCTATGAGGGACACCAAACTCATTAGCGGGCCAAGGATCCAAGTTCAGCCACAAAACGACCAGTGGAACTCCAAATCTTCAAATCAAGCCGCAAAATTCAAGCTATCATGAGTGCCCAATCCTCCGTCTCGCTCTATCGTCATAATACGATACTGGGGAAATTCCTACGAGTATCGCTTCCTTAAAATCTTCACTCCATAATTACATGAGGCCTGATCCTCGTTAAGCCCGAGGTATATAAGCAATTCAAAGCCAGAATTCAGCCCCAACTTCCATAGAAATCTTCCTCAACTCTCCCTAAAATCATGCAATCCGTAATCTTCCTTAAATCTATATGTCATCCCTGCAACGTATGCCTAAAGCCGTGATAAAATTGGCTTTGGTTCAATTTCTTTGTCCGAAAACTCTTTCATCGTCTCTGGTCAAAGAGGGGCAACTGTTGACGGCCAATTTTGACCCTCCCTTTTAAAATTATTTTATTTATACTTAAATATTTACAATGAATATTTTAAAAGTATTTTCTATCAATAAATACCTGTTTTATAAAATTTATTAAGTATTAGTTTTGAAATTAATAACCTAGTATTAACATTATGTAATTATAAATATACTTACTATTTTAATATCATTAAGGCAATTTCTGAAATATACCCCCTAGGCTTTATAATTAATTTAATGAATTATTTCTCAAATTCTGATTTGTAAGATTATTATGTTCAAAATTAGTGTTAGACAAAGTATTTTATAAATAATTAATTACAATAATTAGTAGTATATTTGATGATTATAATTTCTACTACATTTTATTGAAAACTAATTAAGTTTAATTAATTTAATTTCAAAAGGGATTAAAAGGCAAAAAGGCTACAATTGCAAATCTCTAATTAAACACAAGATGACCATCTTTTAAATTCATTTTGGCCCAAATGACAAGCCCAATCCGGAAAAAACACCAAGTCCAAACGACCCTCTAATCCACTGTGGAGATCTGCGTCCCTCTCCCTAAACCAATCAATGCTTGCCACGTACCCGTCCTCCTCACTCACAAAGAAAACACAATGGATCTAGATCGTTGATCTATCTCATCAATGGTCCGCGTTTAATCCTTATTTTCCTATTTTTCATTAATCTTATATGGCTTAATCTCCGTTGTCAGATCAGAGAGATCTAACGGTCGTCGATTTTAGCATTTTTTGCATTTTATAATATCCTTATCTCCCTAAAAATGAAGGTCGTTGATTAAATGATCCAACGTCCGAATCCAATCTCGTATTTTTACCCTAACCCTAAATCATTTCATCAGATACCATGCTGCCCCTTTTCCCCTTTTGCTCTCTACTCTCTCGCCTATTCTCGCCCCATCAGTCACGAGACCTTGCACAAATCTATGCGAGGTCAACAAATCAACAACCAACTCATCCTTTTTATTTTCCCTAGTCATGAATCCTGCCGATTTCTTCCATGTTTCGTCATTTAATTTCAAAATACCTAAAATCTGGAACCCTAGTTTAAGGATGCAACTTCAAATCGTTCAAATCCTCTAACGCTCCATCAAATCGGAGCATGCATAGAGCTTCTTCAGAGATTCATCATGAGAATTCTATACCCAGAGGTCAAACGCAGTGACCTCTGGGTTTTAGGATTTGTCAGTTTGTTCTTTGCCTTCAACGGTCAATTCCTCCTCTCAGGTAAACTTCTTCATCATTTTTCCCTCTGTTTTTAGTTTGATTTCACCCTCCTTGCTATCATCATCCCTCTTTCGTCATCTTTCACTATCGATTTGAATATGTTGAAACTCTAATGGATCGATGGCCACTATAAATAGGGTCTTCAATGCTCTCACTAAACATAACAAGATATACCTACCAACGACACTTAGCATCTGAGAATTGTAATAGTTGTTTGAGAAATCTCGATAAAAGTCTATGTCTTGATCAATTTCTGCTTTTTCCTTTCTTTCCGATTCTGAGTGTGATACTAATTGAGAGCTTGAGCTCTTAGATTTCCTAAAGGCTAATTTAACACTAGTTTGGTTTGCTACCCCCCCCCCCCCCCCCCAAAAAA
>AWOL01S0072411.1:0-16748 GCA_000715115.1 Nicotiana otophora | reverse complement strand
TACGAGACGGTATCTCGGGAGATCCCCTGTTAAAGATCCCTTGTTGAGTATTTACTGTTGGGACTACGAGACGGTATCTCGGGAGCGCCCCTGTTGTTATCTCATTGTTATGTGTTGTTATTTCACTGTGAATTCTTTCTGTTAAATTCTCCGTTTCACTTTATTTTATTATATCATCTGTCTTATTATTATATCCCAGTAGGGCCCGGACCTAACCTCGTCACTACTCTATCGAGATTAGGCTTGGCACTTACTGGGTACCGTTGTGGTGTACTCATGCTACTCTTCTGCATATACTTTGTGTGCAGATCCAGGTGGTTCTTATCAGCCCCACTACTAGCTGAGAGTGCTTGCTGCTATACGGAGACTTCAAGGTACATCTGCCGCGTCCGCAGACCTCGGAGTCCCCTTCTATTTTCTCCTATGTCATTTACCTTCCGTTCTTCTTTTATTAGACTCTGGTGCATAGAGATACTAGTTTTTCTTCTGTAGCTTGTGACTTATGATGTTCCGGATTTTGGAAATGCTGTGTATTACTAGAGTGTTAGTTATTGTACATGTCGAGCGATATTGTTACCAATTATTTAGTTATCTGTTGCAGTTAGTTGTTAAGTTTTACTTTCATTTTATTATTTCAGAATTTTGTTTAGGCTTACCTAGTCGTAGAGACTAGGTGCCGTCACGACATCCTACGGAGGGAGAATTGAGTCGTGACATTTATCCTTGGTACTGAACATTGTCTCATCACGAGAATGGACCAAAAAATTTAGTTGACAATGTTGAACCGTCATTAATGACTTTGTTTGATTTCCTTGAACCTAGATCTTGGGATCTCAAGGTAGAGTTACCGCCACAATGACTTGTCATCGGCCATAGTCCCATTCCCCTTAATGATCTTTCAACTACCTCTCTAGTTAGGCCTTTTGTAAGTGGATCCGACACATTGTCGATTGACTTTACGTAGTCAATTGTGATGACCTCCCTAGAGAGTAACTGCATAACTATTTTATGTCTTCGTCGTATATGAAGAGATTTACCGTTATACATAATGCTCCCAGCCCTTCCAATTGCCGCTTGACTATCGCAATGTATGCATATTGGTGCCAACGATTTGGGCCAAAATGGAATATCTTCCAAGAAATTCCGGAGCCATTCAGCTTCTTCACCAGATTTATCTAAGGCTATAAATTTAGCCTCCATTGTAGAGCGGGCAATGCACGTTTTTTTAGACGACTTCTAAGATATTGCTCATCCACCAATAGTGAATACATATCCACTTGTGGACTTAGAATTAGTTGAACCGGTTATCCAATTTGCAACACAGTATCCCTCAATCACCGCAGGATAATTACTATAGTGTAAAACAAAGTCTTGGGTATGTTTTAAATATCCCAAAACTCGTTTCATCCCCATCAAATGAGATTAACCTGGATTACTCGTGTTTCGACTCAATTTACTTATAGCACAAGCTATATCTGGTCGAGTATAATTCATGATATACATTAAACATTCCAACACACGAGCATACTCCAATTGTGATATGCTTTGGCCTTTGTCCTTTGCAAGTGCAAGATTCACGTCAATTGCAGTCTTTGCAACTTTAAAATCTAAGTACTTGAATTTTTCAAGTATTGTTTTAATGTAATGGGATTGCGATAATGTCAGACCAATAGGAATACAACAAATAAACTCACCTTTAAGAAAAACCTATCTCTTTGTACGACATACAAACAATCAAAAATGAGATTACTAGTAGACATGATTCTATAACTTTATCAGCAGAAACATCAACCAACCAATAGGAATACAACATTCCTAACTGGAAAAGCAAATTAGCATTGACATAAGACTCCCTAACATTTGAATACACAAAACTCCCTAACATTTGAATACACAAAACTCCCTAGCAAATATGAGTTCACATTCTTTAATCAGATCAACCTGATGAATAAGAAATAAAGGGGTAGCTGAAAGAGCTCTATTAGTCAACTCAGGGATTTCATAAACGGCAAAGGGCCAAATATACCCCTGTACTTTCGAAAATGGTCTAAGAATATCCCTCGTTATACTATTGGGTTATCTATACCCCTACAGTCATACTTTGGGTTCAAATATACCCCTCATTTAAACGGAGGGACACATGTCATCATCCTGTTGGCCAATTCTAAATATCTCCTAATTAATTAAAAAAACAAATTTCTAAAGCAATTTTTTTTAATGTAAAAACTGAAAAAAACTGAAATTGTTTTTACTAAAAACTGAAAAAAAAACAAAAATATTTTTTTTTCAGTTTTTACAAAAATATTGCTTTAAAAAAAACTGAAAAATATTTTCTAAAACAATATTTTTGTAAAACCGAAAAAAAAAAACTGAAAAGCAATTTTCTTAAGCAGTTTTTTGT
Source organism: Nicotiana otophora (assembly GCA_000715115.1). Taxonomy (NCBI): domain Eukaryota; kingdom Viridiplantae; phylum Streptophyta; class Magnoliopsida; order Solanales; family Solanaceae; genus Nicotiana; species Nicotiana otophora. Next base: position 14,347 of record AWOL01S0072411.1, on the reverse strand, counting down.
AAAAATCGGAAAAAAATGAATGTTTTTTTTACTAAAAACTGAAAAAATCAAAAATAATTTTTTTCAATTTTTAGAAAAATATTTCTTTAAACAAAACTGAAAAATAATTTTCTAAAACAATGTTTTTGTAAAAACTGAAAAACCAATTTTTTTATTCTCTTTTTAGTTTAAAAAAATCAGTTTTTTTCAGTTTTTAATTGCTTTAGAAAATTGCTTTTCAGTTTTTATTTTCCAGTTTTTACAAAAACATTGTTTTAGAAAATATTTTTCAGTTTGTTTTAAAGCAGGTTTTTTGTAAAAAGTGAAAAAACAATATTTTTGTTTTTTTTCAGTTTTTAGTAAAAACAATTTAAGTTTTTTCCAGTTTTTACAAAAAAAAAATTGCTTTAGAAAATTATTTTTTTAATTAATTAGGAAATATTTAGAATTGGTCAACAGGACNAGCAATTTTTTTTAATGTAAAAACTGAAAAAAACTGAAATTGTTTTTACTAAAAACTGAAAAAAAAACAAAAATATTTTTTTTCCAGTTTTTACAAAAATATTGCTTTAAAAAAAACTGAAAAATATTTTCTAAAACAATATTTTTGTAAAACCGAAAAAAAAAACTGAAAAGCAATTTTCTTAAGCAGCTTTTTGTAAAAATCGGAAAAAAATGAATGTTTTTTTTACTAAAAACTGAAAAAATCAAAAATAATTTTTTTCAATTTTTAGAAAAATATTTCTTTAAACAAAACTGAAAAATAATTTTCTAAAACAATGTTTTTGTAAAAACTGAAAAACCAATTTTTTTATTCTCTTTTTAGTTTAAAAAAATCAGTTTTTTTCAGTTTTTAATTGCTTTAGAAAATTGCTTTTCAGTTTTTATTTTCCAGTTTTTACAAAAACATTGTTTTAGAAAATATTTTTCAGTTTGTTTTAAAGCAGGTTTTTTGTAAAAAGTGAAAAAACAATATTTTTGTTTTTTTTCAGTTTTTAGTAAAAACAATTTAAGTTTTTTCCAGTTTTTACAAAAAAAAAATTGCTTTAGAAAATTATTTTTTTAATTAATTAGGAAATATTTAGAATTGGTCAACAGGACAATGACACGTGTCCCTCCGTTTAAATGATGGGTATATTTGAACCCAAAGTATGACCGTATAGGTATAGATAACCCAATAGTATAATGAGGGGTATTGTTAGACCATTTTCGAAAGCAAGGGGTATTCTTAGACCGTTTCATAAAACATGTTTGTTAGAATTCCAATAAGCTTGCTGTGAACTATTTCTTCCCAAGAGTTCTTCCTGCTAACAGATATAAGTACCTGAACAACCTGCAAGAGTATTAAGAGAAAAGTTGAAACTCAAACATCAAGTGCTTTTGAGACTTAAATACTTTAGGAACAAAACCTCCGAACAAGATTATAAAATATTATTTCATGTTTTCCTTTAGGAGAAAGTAAAGGATTTGGTCTTAGGTTAATAAAAGATTCACTGGATTATGCACTTCCAATATTTTCCCATCACCCTTTAAATACAGTTCTAGCCTTCTTATTTAGTGCAAAATGAACCACCTAATATTGGAAAAGAGACCAAAACACCTATAAAGACTGTATGGGAAGCCGCAGAACCTGAGAACACATCAAGATGCTGTATATCCCACCATTTGCAGATTTCGTCTTGCTTCTGGTCATGTTTCAGTTGAAACAATCTCTCTATCTCCACGAGATAGGGGTAAGGTCTGCGTACACACCACTCTTCCTAGACCCCACTATGTGGGATTACACTGGCTTTGTTGTTGTTGTTGTTGTTGTTCTGGTCATGTTTCAGTGAGCAAACCACGTGTTGATCCCTTCCGACATTGGAACCTTAAGGTCTGATATAAGATTAAATATCAGTTGATGTTTCACCTTTTACATTTTCATCTAAGAACATGAATTTTGTGAACCATGTTCTGTTTCCCGCCAACATCATGGGGCCTTAATATCAGTTGTAGATCCTAGAATTTATAGGTGGAGCTTGAAGCTGGCTAAATTTTGCAGATATTGGAGATCAACCTTGAAGATGTGTGGCACTAAGTACCCAGCAAAATCTTGGAGATTTTTCAGCAGTTGGATTGCCACCCTTAGACTAGTTCACCGAAGAGAAACACCAATGGCTCTCTCTATTGCACCTACACAAAATTCATATCCCCTTCTTCACCTCAACCCAACTACAGCCTGGAGTCTTTCTCAGTCCAGTTTGATTCATCTTTACTCTAGTATGACCTGCATCATTCCACCTACCAGATTGAGAATACAAGCTTGATAATACCACATAATGAGCTGGGTTTCCTTGCTCAAGCTTGACAAGATGCTTCAAAGCAACCTCTGCTAACTCGATATTAGAATGCATTCTAGATGCATCCAACAAGGCTCCCCAAACTCCACCATCTGGTTCCATAGGCATTGTCTTAAGCAGATCCATAATTTCATTAAACAAGCCAGCACGGCCTAACAAATCTACCATACAGGCATAGTGTTCCACATCTGGTTCAATATGGTATTTGCCACGCATGCAGTGAAATATTTTCCTTCCTTCTTCAACCAAGCCTGCATGTCTGCAGGCAGACAAGACACTAAGCAAGGATATAGCATCAACGTCGATGTCCCTATTTTCCATTAGAGAGAAAACAGAAAGAGCACGATCACCTTCCCCATGCATAGAACATGCTGTAAGTAAAGCATTCCAAGAAACAGTGTCAGTGTTCTTCATCTCCTTAAATATACGCTCCGAAAGGTCAAGTTGACCACATTTAGCATACATATCGATAAGACTGTTCCCTACAAGCTTATGGGACCGAAAGCCACTCTTAATTATGTAGGAATGTATAGTCATGCCCTCTCTCAAATATGTCAAATGTGACACCGCAGGCAGGATGCTCACAATTGTGACCACATTGGGCCGAAATGATTCGAATTTCATGGAATGGAATGCGGAAAGGGCTATCTTGGCAAGTCCATTGTGCATGTATCCTGCAATCATTGTGTTCCAGGAGACCTCATCCTTAGAGAAGTCATTTTTGTTGAACAGGAATTCAGCCAAAGACAAACTTCCACATTTGGCATACAAGTCAATTAGAGCATTCTTCACATGACAGTCTGACTCAAACCCGTATCTGATAATTTGACAATGAAGGCATGTTCCCAAGCGTACATCACCTAGGAGGGCACAAGCTGGAAGCACACCAACCATTGTCCCTGGGTCTGGGTGTAATCCAGCTAACCTTAATCGAGAAAACATCTTCAATGCATTATAACAGTAGCCAATCTGCGCATACCCATTTATCAGAGCATTCCATGTTACTACCTCAACCAGTGGCATCTTATTGAACAAATGAAGCGCAAAACTGAATAGATTGCACTTAGCATACATGGAAACCAAGGCAGTTCCCGTTGAAATATCAGAATCGATACTGGCTTTGACAGCATGGCAGTGGACACTCTTTCCTAATCTCACTGCCCTTAGCTCTGCACAGGCTGGGATAACGCTCACCAGAGTAACATTATTTGGTTGTGAATACTCATTCTGCATGTCTCGAAACAGAGAGAGTGCCTCTTGAGGATATCCTGATTGTGAGAAAGCAGCTATTGCTGCTGACCAAGCAACCAAATCTCTTCCCTTAATTCCCCAAAACAGATCTCTAGCCTTGTCTAGCAATCCACACTTTGCATACATTGTCATCAATGAAGTAGCAACCATAATGTCGGAATCAATCATTTCTTGAATTGCATATTCATGAATTTCTTTCCCTCTCCCTAAATCGCCAATTTCACCAGCCCCAAGCAATGCACTTACAGCCGAGACTTTGCTCATCTTAAAGCCCGTTCTCTTTATGGAATCAAACATTTCCAAAACCTCATGAAAGTTCCCATTATATGCAAAACCTGCCATCATTGTACCCCATGAAACATCATCTTTCCCCGTTAACTCAAGAAAAATTCGGTGAGCAACATTGGGATGATTACATTTTGAGTATGTGTCAATCAAAGCATTATGAACCGAAACTGGAAACGCTCTCCTATATACATAAGCATGTATACACCTACATGCCCTCATATCCATTAATTTACAAACTGCTGGAAGCAAATTTAATAATGTCACTGAATTAGGATTAATCCGAAAAATAAATTGCATGTCCTTGAAAAGGTCAACAGCCTTAACCGGCTCTGCACTCTGTGCAAGCCCAGAAATCATTGCATTCCAAGCTACAACGTCCTTGTCAGGCATTTGATCAAACACCATCCTTGCGCTCTCGAAACCACCCATTTTACTATACAGATCTATAAGCCCGGTCCCAATGAAGACATCACTTTCCAGATTCCTACGAACTACCTCTTCATGAATCAAGATACTGCGTTTAAAATCAGACATAGCAGTGCAAGCTTTCAGCACAAAAGTGAAGGTATACTTATCCGGCTGAATAGACTTTTCCAACATTGAAACGTACAGTTTGAAAGCTTCTTCGTGCTGATTGACTCTGACGTAAGCTCTGATCATTGAATTCCAGAGAATGACAGGTGGGTTGGGTGAAGAATCGAAGAGGGAGCGAGAAAAGGAGCATTTTTGGAAGGAAGAGTACAAATTGATGAGAAGGGTAGTGGTGGAAGTGTTGAAAGTAAAACCAGAGGTGATTAGATGAGCGTGAAGTTGGAGAAGAGAGGAGAGGTCTTTGCACGAAGAGAGGAGGGTGTTCTTAGGTAATTCTTGACAATGAAATCTACGTACTAGTACCAGTATTGAACAACATCTCAACTTCATTTTCCAGCTTTCATGCTCTGTTTGTATATAACCGACAAGTATTTGAAGACTCAAAACGCAGGGCGATTCGAGAGTTTTCAACTTTTGCAGTTTGGAGACTTTCGACAATGAGCATTATGGGTTTTAAATAGCAAGAATATTTAAAACGTTTCAATTCTTCTTCTTCTTTTTTTAACCAAAACCCATTTTCATACGCTGTGGAGTATAATGTATATATGCAACGGGTAGAATGCTTTATTATAAGCCGAAGATTTAGAATTTAATTGATTAAACAAAAAGAAAAGAGAACATATATATCTATATCTATAGTCCTATAAAAAAAAATCTATAGTCCTATCATGTCACACTAAAATTCGAATCTGTGACTTAAAATAAATTTTGAACCTCTTTATTTTTATTGCTATTGTAAAAGAAATACTTAACCATCATAAATTGAACTTCGGATTTTATCTAAAGAGTTGCGATTAATTGCTCAAATCTCATGCTTCTATATCACCATCTAACTAATTTGCTTCGTTTTCCATCCAATCATATTCCTTTCTTTCTTTTTCCTACAACGTTAGATCATAGGAGTTATAGATTGTATACTATTAACCATAGAGCATGTGACCGACTTTACTATATTTTTGACAAGTCTAAAGGTAAATTTTATGTGGGACTAGAAAAAAACAGAGGAACATGGTTAATTTCTCGAGTAAGTAATGTCTTAATGATGCTAAGAGATACAATGATAACAGTAATCAAGAAGACAGAACCGAAGAATCGAAATCGTAGCATGCACCCATCATATTCTAAAATTGTTGTAAAATAATAAATAAAAATAGAAGAAGAGATATGGAAAAAATATTAAATATTGTTATTCCTCAGAATATTGATTCAATTAAGGTAGGAGAGAAAAATATATTGCTCCCGGAGCGAGAAAGAGTGTTATCTGTCAAGAATAGAATTTAAGTTACCATATGATTTCTTCTTTTTTTTCTTAAGGAAGCTTTCCTTTGTTAAACCTAACTAAACAAGGAATGAACATCTACAAATATTATTATTCATAAAAAAAAAATACTCCTTCTGGTCCATAAATAAGTAATGTTTTGGCATTTGACACACCCATAAAAAATATTAACTCCTAGAGAAAAAAAAGTACTTTGACTAAATTACCCTTAATTAAAATTTGCATATGTTAAATTGACACATTGAGATATATAAATAAGGACAAATTTTAAAAAATAAAGTTAATTCTTTTTTATTATGTAAAAGAACATTGGACCAAAGTCAAAAAGTCACCTTGCTCTTGGGGTGACTCGAACTCACAACCTCTTGGTTGGAAGTGGAGGGTGCTTACCATCAGAGCAATCCACCTTGTCATATATAACACAACCCAAACTGAGATATATAACAATTGTGAGTGGGTAATGCATATATATATATATATATAGAGAGAGAGAGAGAGAGAGAGAATCCTAAATTCATTAAATAAGGGTTTCTCTGCTTCCTTTCTTCTCTCTATTTCTCACTTCTATATAAAGCTTTGTCATTCTAGTTTTTTGAATATTCACAGAAAGAAAACAAAGAGAACGGTTTTTTTTTTTTTAAAACAATCGATCAACCCCTTTTTATTTAAACAACATTCGTCCAGTTTCTTCATTGGACACATTGCCAATATGGGATTGTGTCTAGGCAAAAAGTCTTCCAGCAGAAAAAAGGATCTCTACTTAAACAAAGACCAGGAAACATATGTTAATTATTCATCAGCTGCTGCAAAAGAAGGCCAGAAGGAATATGTTTATTCACCCGCTGCCAAAAGAGGTATTACTGTCGATGGGGTGAGAGAGTTGATTCTTGAGGAGGCTCACGGTTCTAAGGTATTCTAGCTCACAGAATAGCAACGACTATGATACTGGAACTAGGTCGTCTTACCATGTAGGAACTCTGAGCACTTACCCTACTGGCGGTACAGGTGCTGATCACCACAATCACCACGGAGGCGGCGGTTGCAGCGGCGGTCACCATCGGTGGTTGCGGTGGTGGTGGAGGCTGTGCTGGTTATGGACCAAACTATGATCAACTTAATTAAGCCTAGTTAGTTTCTCTATTTGTGAATATTCATTGTGAAGACGTTGGATTTAGGAAATGTAGGAGTAGTATATAGTAGTAGTAATTAAAAAAGATGGCAGTAGTATTTTTCATCATAGTGCCAATCAGGAACATGTCATGTCTTAACTATTTATCTAAGGCATGGGTTTGTGTTCTTTTTCATCCGTAGAATTCTAGTAGTAAATCGTAATGGCATTGAAGATCTGCGGTGTTAATAGTAGAGGAAATTAAAGTAATTTTCTTTTCCCTTTTTTAATAAAGATATTATTTTTCAACTGCTTGTTTATCTAAGTTTATATACCTCCAATATTTTGGCTCTTTTAAATCCTCCCCAATTATACCAATATAATGGCGATGGTAAAATGGTAATTACTCCTTCAACCTAACAAAAACTTTCGGGTTCTAGCCCTGAGTATAAAGACGCATTTGTTAGAGAGCGCTTTGAGGGTACTCGACAAAAGTAACCAAAAGAAAATCCTTCCTAACTACAACCCTTGTTGCCTTATAGGAACATTAAAGTAAACCATGTTTAAGTATCTGAAAGGAAAGAAATCATAGACAAAAAAAGGGAAAGAAATCATATATTTTAAAGTTTTTCTTATGGTATACTACTAGTTACGTTTATTGACTTCCTATAAATAAAAGTTTTATTTAACAATGCAAAAAGTTGCAATGGGTATTATTCCCTGAGATATGAACATTATTGCAGTATTAGTTTCCATATTATTATTATTTTTTTGTCAAAAAGATATTATTATTATTATTATTATTATTTTATTACTACTATTCTCTTTCCACGTATGTTGTACGTATATTCTTGAATATTTATAAAAATATTTAATATGTACAGACTCAAAAAATATTTAATTTTGTTTGCAGATTTAAATATACCAAAAGTTAGCATTCTAGCGTAATCTTAAGAACTTTTATTAATAAAGTGAAAAGGCATACTTGTCGAGCAACTCTATCTCCGTTCTTTTAGCCATCACGCTATCAATTAAACTTTAGTATATCTCCCTTATGAAATTTAATTACTTCAATAGACGATATTGGAAGCAACAGTCTTTGATAACCTTTATTTTCTCTATATCTTGCAGCTTTAACAATATTAATTGCGCCTTGGCNAATTTAAGTTACCATATGATTTCTTCTTTTTTTTCTTAAGGAAGCTTTCCTTTGTTAAACCTAACTAAACAAGGAATGAACATCTACAAATATTATTATTCATAAAAAAAAAATACTCCTTCTGGTCCATAAATAAGTAATGTTTTGGCATTTGACACACCCATAAAAAATATTAACTCCTAGAGAAAAAAAAGTACTTTGACTAAATTACCCTTAATTAAAATTTGCATATGTTAAATTGACACATTGAGATATATAAATAAGGACAAATTTTAAAAAATAAAGTTAATTCTTTTTTATTATGTAAAAGAACATTGGACCAAAGTCAAAAAGTCACTTAGCGTCAAACGAATTTTTTAGTAACAACAACAACAACAACCCAGTATAATCCCANCATGATTTGTCTTCTCAAGATTGATTGCTCTTTTTGTGGGAATATTCAAGTCTCGCTTTGTAACGACCCAACCGGTCATTTTGCTTTTTAGGACCACGTTCCTCTAAATAAGACTCCTCGTATGTGCTTTGGCTGTTTTATGACTTGCGGGGATGGTTAATTTAGGAATTGGAAGGGTTCAAGTTGAAACCGGAATACTTGGTTCCTTAGTTTGGTTTTAAAAGGCTAAGTTTGACTTCGGTCAACATTTTTAGTAAACGACCTCGGAATCGAGATTTGACAGTTCCAATAGGTTCTTATGATTNGGGGTGACTCGAACTCACAACCTCTAGGTTGGAAGTGGAGGGTGCTTACCATCAGAGCAACCCATCTTGTCATATATAACACAACCCAAACCGAGATATATAACAATTGTGAGTGGGTAATGCATATATATATATAGAGAGAGAGAGAGAATCCTAAATTCATTAAATAAGGGTTTCTCTGCTTCCTTTCTTCTCTCTATTTCTCACTTCTATATAAAGCTTTGTCATTCTAGTTTTTTGAATATTCACAGAAAGAAAACAAAGAGAACGGTTTTTTTTTTTTTAAAACAATCGATCAACCCCTTTTTATTTAAACAACATTCGTCCAGTTTCTTCATTGGACACATTGCCAATATGGGATTGTGTCTAGGCAAAAAGTCTTCCAGCAGAAAAAAGGATCTCTACTTAAACAAAGACCAGGAAACATATGTTAATTATTCATCAGCTGCTGCAAAAGAAGGCCAGAAGGAATATGTTTATTCACCCGCTGCCAAAAGAGGTATTACTGTCGATGGGGTGAGAGAGTTGATTCTTGAGGAGGCTCACGGTTCTAAGGTATTCTAGCTCACAGAATAGCAACGACTATGATACTGGAACTAGGTCGTCTTACCATGTAGGAACTCTGAGCACTTACCCTACTGGCGGTACAGGTGCTGATCACCACAATCACCACGGAGGCGGCGGTTGCAGCGGCGGTCACCATCGGTGGTTGCGGTGGTGGTGGAGGCTGTGCTGGTTATGGACCAAACTATGATCAACTTAATTAAGCCTAGTTAGTTTCTGTATTTGTGAATATTCATTGTGAAGACGTTGGATTTAGGAAATGTAGGAGTAGTATATAGTAGTGNGCTGTTTTATGACTTGCGGGGATGGTTAATTTAGGAATTGGAAGGGTTCAAGTTGAAACCGGAATACTTGGTTCCTTAGTTTGGTTTTAAAAGGCTAAGTTTGACTTCGGTCAACATTTTTAGTAAACGACCTCGGAATCGAGATTTGACAGTTCCAATAGGTTCTTATGATTATTTTGGACTTGGGCGTATGTTCGAATCGGGTTTAGGACAACCTGGGAGCGTTTCGGCGCTAATAGTTAAAGTTGGCTATTTGAAGGTTTAAAGTTCTTCAAATTTGGTTTGGAGTAGGTTTTGGAGTAATCGAGGTCCGTTTGGAATTTCGAGCTTGGGAATAGTTCCGTATGGTGATTTAAGAATTGTACGCAAAATTTGGTATCATTCTGAGTAGTTTAAGTATGTTTCAGCACGTTCGGAGTAAGCTTGAAGAACTTGAAGTTTCTAAGTTGAATCAATTTAGTTTGGGGTATGATTCTTATTTTTGATGTTGTTTTATGCATTCCAAGAGTTTCAGCGAGTCCGTTTTATAATTTCAAACTTGTTTGTATGCTCGTACGGGGCCCCGGGAGCCTCAGGTGTTAATCGGACGAGGCTCGGACCAAGTTTGGACTTAGGAGCAGCAGCTGAAGCTTCCGGTTTCTGCTCTAATCGCACCTGCGCTTGGCCAGCCGCAGGTGCAAGCTCGCAGAAGCGAGCCACAAGCCGTAGAAGGGGACCAGCCAGGAGCAGCATAGAGATCACATGAACAGAGGTTTCTGCACACCTGTGAGCGCGCAGGTGCGAAGCATGTGTGATTGACTTTGGAGGGCAGTGGGATCGGTTCTTGCCTTTGGCCAAGTTTTCTTACAATAACAGTTATCAGTAAAGCATCGAGATGGCTCCATTTGAGGCTTTATATGGTCGGCGATGTCATTCCCCCATCGGATGGTTTGAGCCCGGCGAGGCGAAGTTATATGGTACGGATTTGGTGAAGGGTGCCTTGGAGAAGTTAAAGTTGATTCAGGAGCGACTTCGTACAACACCTTCCAGACAGAAGAGTTACGCGGATCATAAAGCGCGTGATTTATCATTTATGGTAGGTGAGAAAGTTCTCTTGAAGGTTTCGCCGATGAAGGGACTCATGAGGTTCGGGAAGAAGGGCAAGTTGAGCCCAAGGTTTATAGGCTCATTTGAGGTATTGAGACGGGTTGGGGATGTTGCTTACGAGCTTGCCTTGCCTCCCAGTCTATCGGGACTTTATCCTATTTTCCATGTATTTATGCTCTGGAAGTATCATGCCGACATGTCGTATGTGTTAGACTTCAGCAGGGTTCAGCTAGATGAGAGCTTGGTTTACGAGGAGGAACCAGTTGCCATTGTTGATAGGCAGGTTCGCCAGTTGAGGTTCAAGAAGATTTCCGCACTAAAAGTTCAGTGGAGGGGTCAACCAGTCGAGGAAGCGACTTGGGAGGCCTATGAGGACATCCAGAGCAGATATCCACACTTATTCAGCACTCCAGGCATGATTCTAAACCCGTTAGAGGACGGATGTTTGTTTAAGAGGTGGAGAATGTAACGACCCAACCAGTCATTTTGCCTTCTAGGACCCCGTTCTCCTAAATAAGACTCCCCATATGTGCTTTTACTATTTTATGACTTGCGGAGATGGTTAGTTCAGGAATTGGAAGGGTTCGGGTTGAAATCGGAACACTTGGTTTCTTAGTTTGGCTTTAAAAGGCTAAGTTTGACTTCGGCCAACGTTTTTAGTAAACGACCTTAGAATCGGGATTTGACGGTTCCAATAGGTTCGTATGATGATTTTGGACTTGGGCATATGTTCGAATCGGGTTTTGGACGACCTGGGAGCGTTTCAGCGCTTAATAGTGAAAGTTGGCTATTTGAAGGTTTAAAATTTTTCAAATTTGGTTTGGAGTAGTTTTTGGAGTAATCGAGGTAATTTTGGAATTCCGAGCCTGGGAATAGTTCCGTATGGCAATTTAAGACTTGCACGCAAAATTTGGTATCATTCCAAATAGTTTAAGTATGTTTCAGCATGTTCGAAGTAGGCTTGAAGAACTTGAAGTTTCTAAGTTGAATCAATTTGGTTTGGGGTATGATTCTTACTTTCGATATTTTTTTATGCGTTTCGAGAGTTCGAGCGAGTCCGTTTTATGATTTCAAACTTGTTGGTATGCTCGGACGGGGCCCCAGGAGCCTCGGATGTTAATTGAACGAGGCTCGGACCAAGTTTGGACTTAGGAGCAGCAGCTGAAGCTTCCAGCTTCTACTGCAATCGCACCTGCGCTTGGCCAGCCGCAGGTGGGAGCTTGATCTCGTCCAATTTCACTCCTCTATTTGAGGATATGAAAACGGTCGATGCAATAGTAATACCCAACAAGGAGTCGATGTCGATTTTCCACAGGGAGCTATGAATGGGTCTTAGGAATATATATATTATAGTGTATGAGCTTGAATTATCTCAAATTGCACTTCCACAAATTTGGGTTGTTTCAAGGTCTAATTTAAACGGAGACTACAAACTAAGAATTTAAACTAGGTAAGTGTTTTTGGTTGTTTTTCAAATAATATGAAAGGCTTAGGGTTATGACCTTCACCTAGGTGTTCGCCTAATGAGTTATAAACTTTAAAGATTGTTTTATTGATCGGGGTGTATTATAGCTATCAATACCCAAGTACCCACTCAATACCTCTCGCTCAGAGAGTGATTTTGCCCAATTTGGCTTTCTCAAATTCAAGTGGGTATTAAACAAAACAGTTGATGATAAGCTCAAGTCGGGTTTTACTATCTCTAGGTTCAAACCTTTAATTGGGCTTATCAATCTCTTTAACCCAATTTCTTGCTAACCAAGTTTTTCTAGACTAAGTCTCTCTTTCTCAAGTAGAGACCAAGTCAAATAGGCATGAAATAATGTTTGCAACTATTAATTCTTCACATAAAAGCAAGAACTAGGTTAGATATCAACACCCAACGATAAACAAGCAATAAATCAAACATCCATTAAGTTTACACACCAGGGTTGGGTTACAACCCTAGTGAAAATCTAGCTACTCGTGCTTAAATTGAAAGAAAAAGAAGAAGAAGAAGTGATAACTAAACCCATATTGATAATTAAAATGATGAAATCAATATTCAAAAAGCTCAAAATAGCAAAAACTACTAAAAAGAGTAAAAGAAAACGTCTACTGTAGCTGCTGATGTCAAAACTTGACCTAAAAAAGTAAAACTCTTTTATTTATACAGTGCTGGAATTTTTGGACAAAAATACCCTTTCAGAGGTTCTGCGGCCGCACAATTCCATGTGCGGTTCGCACTTTGCTTCAGCCTGACAGGAATGGAAACCTGCAGCCGCATAATTCTGAACTGCGGTCGCACTTCTCTCTTTTTGCGGTCCGTGCATTTCTATGTTCGGCCGCACATCGCTCTTCTGCGGACCGCACAAATATGACTGCGATCGCGTAGCTGTTCTTCCGCGGCCGTACAATAATTGTGCAGTCCGCACTTCTGTTGAACTTGAGATGCAAGTTCTCTGAACTTTTGCTCTTGCCCATATTCTGCGGCCACACATGTCATGTGCGGACCGCACTTTGCAATTGTCTCTTATAGGCGTTTCTTCACATTCTGTGGTCGCAGATGAATATCTGTGGTCCGCACTTCTAATATTCTCTGCCTGTTTGTGTCCTTGAGTTCAGATCACTCCTTCTTGAGTTGAATTTTATCTTAGGGGCTCATTTTTCACTATTCCTGCAATTAAGCATATTTCATTAGTTTTCGGGAACACAATTAAACACTTTTGGACTAAAAAAAAAGCAAAAAGGTGCTAATAAGTAGTCAAAATTTCCACTTATCAACTCCCCCAAATTTAAGCTTTTGCTTGTCCTCAAACAAATAAGGTAATTCCCACCTCCACAAGTTAAGATCTATTACTGCTAATCAATCATGCATCAATTGGGACCAACAATTACCCACAACACTTATGAATTATTAACAAGGCAATGGGTTGAACTTTTAAGCACAAATAGCTCTAATGTGACACTTGAGCATCAAGAATTGACTTCATTCATCAAGAAAGCTCGCTCTTTCATGTAGATCATTGTGGATCCCAAACTCCTCCTCTCTACTCTCCGTTTGCATATGTCACTTAAGAATGCTGCTCAATTCAAAGATTTGTGAAAGGTTCGCTCATCTCTCTCAAAAGAATGTCATAAGTACGGCTTTAAGTACCATAGGCTTGCCCCTCATGTAAATCACCACTAATGAAATCTCACCCGGCTTGAAATCACGTAGGGCTTTTTCGGAATTCAATGAAGGCTTTTGGACTACGGTTGGATATGCTATGATAGACGAGTTCATCTTTCCTTAAGCACTCTATTTTCTCTTATCGGCTCATGCTTTTCCAACTCTTTGAGGCATTTTATTTTCCATAGGGGGATTAGAGAGACTCAGCATCATTCTTTCTTGGTCCTGATATTCATTTTCTCCTTCTTTGCTTTCTCCATGCTTTGTATCATTACTTTTCTTTGAATCCCTTCAACTCTTCAACGTATTCACCTTTTGTTTTGCATTTTTCTTTTTGTTCTTTCTTTCTTTTTCTTGCCTTTCCTTCTTTTCATTTTTTTCTCTTTTTGTGCCTTGATACCTTTTTCAAACTCCTCGTCTCTCCACTAAACTTACGTTTTTAGCCAATTGTTTCACAAGAGTGTTAAGGAAAGCTCGGGTGCCAAGAAAGGGTCACGACAGAACAAGTAAAGGCTTGTAACATGGTTATCAAATGAGAAAGGTTTTAGGCTCAAATGGGTCGACTAGGG
>AWOL01S0072407.1:0-19667 GCA_000715115.1 Nicotiana otophora | reverse complement strand
GCCGTTGATCGAAAATGATTAACGGCCCACAACCAACGACCCTCTTCCCTTATATTCCTCCTCTCTACCCTAATCCTCACTTTTCTAAAACCGCCGCCCTCATTTCCCTTCCCTCTGAAGAACCCTAGCCCGCCGCCTCTCACAAATCCTCCCCTAATCCCGTTCCTAATGGGATTTCCTNCGTTCCTAATGGGATTTCCCTCCCATTTACTTACCATTTCGACATATTTCCTATATTGGTTGATTCTTTATAGTATTACTTAGTAGTTGCCTAAACATGGCAAGTACCCTACTCCGATTCTGTCCTAATCGATCTTCATCTCTTGAATTTGGACGATATTAAGTCCAAACACGTTATTTTGCACCGTGTGAATCCGATTTGTTCGTATCTTGCTGATTCATACTTAAAACTACGTTTAGGGTTTACAGATTCTCTTTGATTCGAACCGAAATTGGTTCAAGATTTAATATTAAGTACTATCTCGTCTATATTCGCCTTATTATGCATGAATCTATCTATTTCTGCCGATTATGTTTTACTTGCCCTAAATTAGGGTTTCAGATCCTTTTTATTTGAACCAAATCTGGTTCGGTTTTGTATTTTGTGAATAATATTCATGTCTATGTTGATTTTATACAATATGTGACTCGTTGCCTTTATTTTCTGCCGATTTTGTGGAGTTTACCTAAAAACTAGGGTTTCAAAATTTTTCTTCTTTACTAATTGTTTGAATTAATTATATTTCCATATTTATGTGTTTAGTTCCTATACTATTTAAATCCCTCTGCACTCCCCGTTGGTTAAGTTCGGAACAATTATGAAAATGCTATAAAACTAAGGCTATATACTCCTTACTCTTGAATAATCTTGTTCTGTACTCTAGTTCCCGATCGGCTGAAAGCCAAGGCCAGAAATTCTGAGTTCTTGCTCTTTGGGTGATATTCACAATATTGTGGGATTCTTTTATTTCTTGTTTCATTTTAACTAGTGAGTTACCATATCTCTGCCATTTCATTCTGATTATTTGTTTAATGTGCTACTTCAATTAGACTATGTTATCCTAAATGCTATTACATTTGTAGTTTGAGACATGCTTAAATCTACTTTGAGTTTGTTAGTTCGATTCTGCTGAACCTATATGTCACTGATAGCAATCTCTTGAAGTTTACGTTTGTTATTATCTTGCTCTTTGAACATGTTCTCATATCTCCTAGTATGGAATAGTTAACTAGGTATAGATGTCTTCCTTAATAGGATAACAAGTCTGTTTCTGAGTGCA
This sequence comes from Nicotiana otophora, assembly GCA_000715115.1. Lineage (NCBI taxonomy): Eukaryota > Viridiplantae > Streptophyta > Magnoliopsida > Solanales > Solanaceae > Nicotiana > Nicotiana otophora. The sequence goes on along the minus strand of AWOL01S0072407.1, from coordinate 18,387 downwards.
TCATAATGTGGTCTGTTTGACTTTGTTTCTATTATATTTTGACACCCTTAATAATTGCCCTAATTAGTTGCTAACATGTCATGATCTGTCGCTAATTGATTTCTTCTTATGACACTAGTTTTTGCACTTAACTTAATCTGGATCCTCCTTTATCATTATAAATTTGTCTTATGACTTGTCTTGTTAGCATGTGATTGAGTTTACTTCCTAAAACAATGAATTAAGTCTGCCTAGGTTCAAATGTGTTGCTATATATTTGTGTTCTATGTGTGATACTATACCCCCTAATCCCATCCTACTCTCCTGAATTCTCACTCTTTGCTGGTTGAAAGCCAAAGCAATTTAGGTTCTGTCCCTTGGCCTCCCTAGTGTGAGCACTGCTCAGGGTTCATATGAGACCCTCGTGAACTCTGACATGCTAGGATTTGGTCCCCAGTCTTCATTGAACTGTTCTGATCATTCTTCTCTAGTGTGAGTACTGCCCTTGGTTCTTGAAGCCCTTGGGAACTCTGACATACTAGAGATTTGGGTTCTATATGCTTATCCTCGAGATATGGGTGAATCATTCACTGTTGGATACTGTGTATCTTTGAACATAGGCTTTTGGAACTACTGTGAGTTGAAGGCCTGGCCTGTCCGGGTGTGTTTGGGCCTGCTGCAGACTTCCTATAGTTTTATACTTTGTAATTCATTCATTAAATTCTGGTCTATAATAATTATTTGTAATAACAATTGGGGTGTTAGTAAATTGGGATACTGGGTTTATTTTAACATTTTTCATGAGAATGTGTAGAAATCCTGCCTATAGGTGTTTACATTGCTCGTTCTGATGTTATGTGTTAGATAACCTACCTATAAGTATTTACTTTGTTCAAATACGTTCTGCTATTGTGTGTTATATAACCTGCCTATAGGTTTTTACTTTGCTCGAATATGTTCTGTTACTGTGTGTGGTAGATAACCTGCCTATAAGTGTTTAATCCGTCTAATCTATTCTGCCTCTACATGTTAGATACCATGCCTATAGGAAATAAAGTAACCAAAGTTGAATTTGCATTGCAGCATATTCATTAGGCATCATAATCATATGGATATTTATGCTATACAAATCTATAAGTTTTTAGAAATCATGCCTATAGGGTTCTTAATTGATTGATATGCTATTGTCATACTTGCCCATTTAGTATACATGCTTATAGGAACTAAAACCAGTTTCAGTCATCAAAGGTAGGTATCATGTCTATTGGGTAATCCCTATCTACGTTAAGTGCTAAAACTAGGCTTTAAAAAACATTGTCTCAATGAATACCAGTAGAAAGCATGCCTACAGGGACAAGCCGAGTAATTCTGAATATCTCGTGTTTATTACTGCTAAATACTAAGTAAATCACCTAGATAGCATGTCTATAGGTTTTAACCGCTTATACCCATAATCAGTAGGCAATTGTGCAGTCACGCAGGAATTATACTTTGCATAACTGCTCGCGTGATTAAAATCTAGAATCACATAGAAATCATGTATATAGGACCTAACAACTTTAATTGTTGAAACTGTCAAAACGCCTAATTTGTTTGCGTGCATTTGCTGCCTAAGTGTGGAGGCTAACTTGAGCCCTTATTTGATTTTACATGAAGGTCCAACTTGTTTTGTATGTTGCTTAGTTTTATCATTTTGAGCAACATAAGTTAAGTCTAGAACCATCCAAAATAGAGGTCCAAATGCCTCCTGGGCCATAGGCAANCACGCAGGAATTATACTTTGCATAACTGCTCGCATGATTAAAATCTAGAATCACATAGAAATCATGTCTATAGGACTTAACAACTTTAATTGTTGAAACTGTCAAAACGCCTAATTTGTTTGCGTGCATTTGCTGCCTAAGTGTGGAGGCTAACTTGAGCCCTTATTTGATTTTACATGAAGGTCCAACTTGTTTTGTATNTAATTATTTGTAATAACAATTGGGGTGTTAGTAAATTGGGATACTGGGTTTATTTTAACATTTTGCATGAGAATGTGTAGAAATCCTGCCTATAGGTGTTTACATTGCTCGTTCTGANTTTACCTAAAAACTAGGGTTTCAAAATTTTTCTTCTTTACTAATTGTTTGAATTAATTATATTTCCATATTTATGTGTTTAGTTCCTATACTATTTAAATCCCTCTGCACTCCCCGTTGGTTAAGTTCGGAACAATTATGAAAATGCTATAAAACTAAGGCTATATACTCCTTACTCTTGAATAATCTTGTTCTGTACTCTAGTTCCCGATCGGCTGAAAGCCAAGGCCAGAAATTCTGAGTTCTTGCTCTTTGGGTGATATTCACAATATTGTGGGATTCTTTTATTTCTTGTTTCATTTTAACTAGTGAGTTACCATATCTCTGCCATTTCATTCTGATTATTTGTTTAATGTGCTACTTCAATTAGACTATGTTATCCTAAATGCTATTACATTTGTAGTTTGAGACATGCTTAAATCTACTTTGAGTTTGTTAGTTCGATTCTGCTGAACCTATATGTCACTGATAGCAATCTCTTGAAGTTTACGTTTGTTATTATCTTGCTCTTTGAACATGTTCTCATATCTCCTAGTATGGAATAGTTAACTAGGTATAGATGTCTTCCTTAATAGGATAACAAGTCTGTTTCTGAGTGCATCATAATGTGGTCTGTTTGACTTTGTTTCTATTATATTTTGACACCCTTAATAATTGCCCTAATTAGTTGCTAACATGTCATGATCTGTCGCTAATTGATTTCTTCTTATGACACTAGTTTTTGCACTTAACTTAATCTGGATCCTCCTTTATCATTATAAATTTGTCTTATGACTTGTCTTGTTAGCATGTGATTGAGTTTACTTCCTAAAACAATGAATTAAGTCTGCCTAGGTTCAAATGTGTTGCTATATATTTGTGTTCTATGTGTGATACTATACCCCCTAATCCCATCCTACTCTCCTGAATTCTCACTCTTTGCTGGTTGAAAGCCAAAGCAATTTAGGTTCTGTCCCTTGGCCTCCCTAGTGTGAGCACTGCTCAGGGTTCATATGAGACCCTCGTGAACTCTGACATGCTAGGATTTGGTCCCCAGTCTTCATTGAACTGTTCTGATCATTCTTCTCTAGTGTGAGTACTGCCCTTGGTTCTTGAAGCCCTTGGGAACTCTGACATACTAGAGATTTGGGTTCTATATGCTTATCCTCGAGATATGGGTGAATCATTCACTGTTGGATACTGTGTATCTTTGAACATAGGCTTTTGGAACTACTGTGAGTTGAAGGCCTGGCCTGTCCGGGTGTGTTTGGGCCTGCTGCAGACTTCCTATAGTTTTATACTTTGTAATTCATTCATTAAATTCTGGTCTATAATAATTATTTGTAATAACAATTGGGGTGTTAGTAAATTGGGATACTGGGTTTATTTTAACATTTTGCATGAGAATGTGTAGAAATCCTGCCTATAGGTGTTTACATTGCTCGTTCTGATGTTATGTGTTAGATAACCTACCTATAAGTATTTACTTTGTTCAAATACGTTCTGCTATTGTGTGTTATATAACCTGCCTATAGGTTTTTACTTTGCTCGAATATGTTCTGTTACTGTGTGTGGTAGATAACCTGCCTATAAGTGTTTAATCCGTCTAATCTATTCTGCCTCTACATGTTAGATACCATGCCTATAGGAAATAAAGTAACCAAAGTTGAATTTGCATTGCAGCATATTCATTAGGCATCATAATCATATGGATATTTATGCTATACAAATCTATAAGTTTTTAGAAATCATGCCTATAGGGTTCTTAATTGATTGATATGCTATTGTCATACTTGCCCATTTAGTATACATGCTTATAGGAACTAAAACCAGTTTCAGTCATCAAAGGTAGGTATCATGTCTATTGGGTAATCCCTATCTACGTTAAGTGCTAAAACTAGGCTTTAAAAAACATTGTCTCAATGAATACCAGTAGAAAGCATGCCTACAGGGACAAGCCGAGTAATTCTGAATATCTCGTGTTTATTACTGCTAAATACTGAGTAAATCACCTAGATAGCATGTCTATAGGTTTTAACCGCTTATACCCATAATCAGTAGGCAATTGTGCAGTCACGCAGGAATTATACTTTGCATAACTGCTCGTGTGATTAAAATCTAGAATCACATAGAAATCATGTATATAGGACCTAACAACTTTAATTGTTGAAACTGTCAAAACGCCTAATTTGTTTGCGTGCATTTGCTGCCTAAGTGTGGAGGCTAACTTGAGCCCTTATTTGATTTTACATGAAGGTCCAACTTGTTTTGTATGTTGCTTAGTTTTATCATTTTGAGCAACATAAGTTAAGTCTAGAACCATCCAAAATAGAGGTCCAAATGCCTCCTGGGCCATAGGCAAGGGACGGGTAGTGCACGCATAGGGTACGACTTAGAATCAAATAGAGCGCTTTAGGTAAACAACTTTAAAATAGTAATCGGGTACCATGAGATGATAGTCTGTGCCCGCTGAATAATATGAGTAACACCCCATCTTGACGGAGTTACGAAGTATTATTTATGTTGCATGGGGTGATCCTTTAAGCTAAAAAACTTAGGACCACCCCATTCCTGTTAAAATAGTTCTTTCTTTGTCCAAATTGTTTCTTTTCTCTTAGAATAATTCACATGATATGAGTTCTGTCGGGACCCACCATTGTGGACCTCGAGGAGTGCCTAACACCTTCTCCTCGAGGTAATTTGAGCCCTTACCCGATCTTTGGTGACGCTAACTTGTAAACCTGAGTCATTTACAAATAGGTGCCCTAACGCACCTTAATCCGTTAGGTGGCGACTCTCTCTTTTAATAACCCTTCCTCCCTTTTTAAAAGAGCTGTCACGACGTCGAAACCTGATTTCGCGAGAAAGAGGAGCGCGACAGCATGGCGACTCTGCTGGGGATATCCTTAGACTCTTACCATAATGAACTTGGTCTGTGTGAATTAGTCTCCCTCGATAAGCGTGTGTTTATTATTTTATGCTCAAATTCACCGTTTATTTGCTACATGCACACCCCCTTCCCTATTTTCCCTTTTACATGAATTTACATGCAATGTTTCTTTTAACCTTGTCTTTCCCAATCCGTACCCCTTTTACCGCTTTTTTATAATTTTTCCATTATGCGAACTAATTCTTTCTTTGTTTTTCTTTCTTTCCTGTCTTTACATTTATTAAATACCGCATTTATCGCTTTCATCATGCAAAATACTTGACAAGGTGTTATTTTATTGTTTGCATAATTACATGCTCTGCATCCACTCGTGCGCAATTAATACCACAGCGACACTTGATGAGTGTCCGCGCTCTTCCTATATTACCCTTTTTAAATTTGGAAAGGCTTATTTGCGGTAAAGCTAGTCGATTAGCGGTGCAGTCGACGGTTCCGTGCCTTTCCCTCTCAAGTTGTCCTCTTGAGGGTACCGGTCTAGACTTCTATAGAAAACCCTACTCTGATGTTAACTGTGCATACATCATGTCCAAACCTAGCATGAGTTAGAATGTTGTCCACATAATAACTCTCTAAGGAAAGCCTTGTCCAAAGTCCATCGGGATTTCCATAATCCCAACGGGCACGATCATGATATGTGCATTATTTGGAGAAAACGTGCCGATATGCTAATCATTAATGTGTAAGTAGTCAAACCCGGAGGGAGAAAGGGCTAACTTTATTTATTTTGCAGAAATGAGGCATGAAGTCCCCAGGTTCGGCATGGTCCGAAGTATCTCACCTCTATTTCTAGACTGGTGGGAAAATCTCTCGCTAAGGGACAAGAACCATGTTAAAAGAATTCTTGGAAATTTACCTTCTTTGCTGGACATTCAGCCAAACAATGTACTGATCGAGGCCGCTACTATGTTCTGGGATGAAAAGAGGGTTGTTTTTCATTATGGTAACATACAGATGATTCCCCTTCTTGAGGAAATAGGAGGTTTTGCCGGGCTACCCTGGGATAGCCCTGGTCTGCTGGTATCAGACAATCGTACTTCTAGGGGATTTCTGAATATGATGGATCTTAGAAAGAATGACTAGTTTGTCTGCCTGAAAAAGTCCTACATACCTTTTGACTTCCTCTACAAGCGTTATAGGCATAGCACATCCTACCGTATCTATCATGATGAGTTTGCCATCACTTCCCTAGGTTGGACTCATCGTCGGGTTTTTGTGTTCATCGTCTGTTTTCTGGGTATGATAGTATTTCCAATCCAAGGATACATGATTCACACTCGTTTGGCTATGGTTACCAAGACCTTAATGGGAGGGATTGAGAGACATACTTACACTATTGTCCCAATGATCGTGGCAGAGATATACTGAGCTTTGGACCGCTATAAGAAGGGATTCAGACATTTTGAGGGTTGTAATTTATTACTGCAAATATGGTAGTTGGAGCATCTTCAAAAAGGACAGTACCATCAGGAATTTCTGCGGTGACCATGGAATGACCACATAGCCTTCCACCATCCAAAGAGAATGACTTTCATCCCAGACAGGTTTGCACAACCGGAAAACGCCATGGATTGGGTACACTTCTTTAGCAATTTGACTGATGACAAGGTCCATTGGATGTTCAAGTGGTTCCCTACTAGCGAGTTCATCATCAGGCCCCAGGGATATTCCTCACTTAGTGTTGATCGGGTTGAGGGGTATCTATTCTTATGCTCCTATCAGGGTCATGAGACAGGTTGGGAGAATACAAGTCATATCGTGAGTTTCTACGATGGTTCACTACAAAGCAGACTTTTAGGGTGGTGCCATTCCATTCAAGTGTGAGGCCCAACACATGTGGAATCTGAAAATTATTGTGGAAAAGGATACCATCGAACTAAATCAGTACCACGCCGGTCATGTGTATTTCTACCTATCATGGTTGGATGATGACATAGCAGGAGAAGTCGAGCCAGGGATCGATCGAGGAAACAGGGTCATAGACGATGCTGCTGAAGCACAAGTAAAATACAAGAGGTTGCGCAAGAGAATCCTTGAGTCTGAAGCCAAACATTTGGAACAACACAAGATAGACATGGAATCAATCAATGAATGGAGGGAAGTTGCTACAAAATCAACAGAGAGGTTGGAGTACTTAGAGCAGGGTCTAATGGAACTTGAAGGGAAGGTGAGGAAAAGGATCGTGGATTGTCAGAATGCAGAAGGCAACGAAGGAGGATACCTAGCAAGGGCGTATCTGCTGCTGGACATGCGCGACCTGGGGAATCTGATCGTTGGGGCCAAGAAGGCCAAGCTTGGAGAGGGTCCCTTCGAGACCAGATAGAATAGAATTGTTGTTTATTTGCTTTTCTAGAGTCATTTTAGAAATTGATTGTAATAAGGCAAATGCTACTAGCAACTCTTTTAATTATTGGGGGGTTTGATCTATTTATTACATTAATGAAATAAGGCAGTTATCGGCATCAAGTTTCTCCAAATCTATGGGTCGCTAGGCCTACCTCAGGCATAATGAGGTCCCCAAAATTAGGACACGAATTTATAATTCCGCAATACATGTTAAATACTGCAAATATCCTTCCAAAATCCCCTACTGACTTGTTTACCTTTTTGCTTTTCTTTGTTTTGATTATTCCCATCCCCTAAGGTTGGTTCTTGCATACTGGCATCATCAGCGTGTCATACCAGATCCAGAGGCCCTCCACCTCCTCCTCCTCTAAGTGATACTAAAAGTAAGGGAAAAGGCTAAGATGCATGACATGAGTGGTATCAGGAAAGATAAAGTTGCGCATGCGGAAAATGTTGAAACTTCAGATAGTCGGAGTACTCCGGCACAGAATGATTTGGTTCTACGGTTGGAGCAGAAAATACCGGAATTGCAAGGGGAACTTGAGCAGGTCTGCAACTTGGCAAACCTCTCCCTCACCTTAAACGTCCCGGATATTAACCAACAGAATGCCCAAAACCCAGCACCTCCTCAAAACACACCAAACCAACATCCACAAAACCCTCCCGCACCTCATCAATATGCCACACCTCCTCAAAATCCTAACCCTCCACCAGTGCCAACTCCTCCTCAAAACCAACATCTTCCGACTCAGTATCCACAAACTACTACCTACCATACTCCTCAAAATACACCGCAACCTACCCCCGATCCGTAGAACTCAACCAATGATCATCACTACACCCAAATCCCCGGTATCTACCAAAGTAACCCTATATACGTAGAAACATTACCTCACCCCACTCAACAAACCCCATACACACCAGAATCCACCGAGAAAGACCTGCTCATCAAGAATATGGCAGAGGAACTTAAGAAGCTCACAGGCCGAGTCCAGGGTATCAAAGGGGGTAAAGGCATTGAGGGTTTGAACAATGAAGATCTGTGTATTCAGCCAGACGTAGAACTGCCAGATGGTTACAAACCTCCCAAGTTCGAGATGTTTGACGGAACAGGTGACCCAAAGTTGCATCTAAGGATATACTGTGACAAGCTCATAGGAGTTGGAAAAGATGAAAGCATTCGCACGAAAATGTTCATGAGAAGCCTCACTGGAGACGCCCTATCGTGGTACATCAGCCAAAATCCAAAGAAGTGGGTTAGCTGGGTAAGCATGGCATCAGATTTCATGGATCGGTACAGAGAATGCGTCAGATGTCTTCTATATCCAGAATCGCAAGAAGAAGCCAACAGAGACTTTCTGCGAGTATGCTACTCGATGGAGATCAGAAGCTGCAAAAGTAAGGCCGGCACTGGAAGAAGAGCAGATGAACAAGTTCTTCGTCCGGGACCAGGATACATAATACTACGAAAGGTTAATGGTTATCGAGAATCACAAATTCTCCGACATCATCAAATTGGAGGAAAGGATTGAAGAAGGGATCAAGAGCGGAATGGTAACTAATTTTGAGGCATTACAGGCTACAAACAAAGCATTACAGTCAGGGGGTATATCCAAGAAGAAAAAAGTAGGGGCCGTGATGGTAGCCCAAGGTCCAAAATCTCCTCTTACATCCCAAACACCTTCACCCACATATCAGCCTTCACCTCTCAGATATCCATAACCCGACACTACCTACCACACTTATAACACCCAGCCAGCATATTATCACTCACTGCCAGCCCGTCAAAACTATCAGAAACACAGACCAAATTTCGACCGCAGGCCACCCAGACAATACATCCCTATTTCTGAACCCATCGATCAATTATACGAGAGACTGAAAGCTACTGGATATGTCACCCCTATTCCCGTTGCTGCCATGGAAAACTCCTCTCAATGGGTCAATCCAAACAAAACATGTGCCTACCACTCCGGCATTAAAGGTCATACCATTGATGAATGTCGCACCCTGAAAGACAAGATCCAGACACTAATCGATACCAAGGTTATACAAGCAAAAGAGGCTGCACCTAACGTCCGTAACAATCCCCTCACGGATCATAGGGGCGAGGGAGTAAATGTTATAGAGACTGATGAAGAATAGGACTCAGAAGGGTCGATTGGGCTTATTCGAGAAGGGGATAACCCAAAGAAACCTGTGGTCACTCTTACTCCTATTGTGGTACAGATACAGCCACCAGTTAAAGTTGAAGTAGTCGTACCAACCTCGTTCGAGGTGGAACCAACACCAGCAGCTGCACCTGCTCCATTCGAAGTAGAAGTAACCACACCCTTCACTGTGACGGTAGCATCCACACCACCCTTTAATTCCAATGTCGTACCCTGGGACTATGTTGCAGAAGCCAGGAGGAAAGGAAAAACAAAAATGGAAGAATCTGGTGCAGCACAAGGGATGACCAGGACTGGTAGAATTTATACACCTGAGCAAACCATCTGAACAAAACTCCTGCTCAGATATCCATCCTATCATTACTGTAGAATTTTGAGGCACATAGGAATACCTTGATGAAGGTATTGAATGAAGCTTACGTACCTAACAATATCACCAGTGGGGAGATGGCTAACATGGTAGGGCAAATACTGAAGAGCCACAAGATCACCTTTTATGAAGACGAACTGCCCCAGAGGGATTAAGCCACAGCAGGGCACTGCACATCACGTTACAATGTGAGGATAAATTCATTGCCAGGGTTTTGATAGATGGAGGGTCCAGCCTCAACATCTGTCCACTGACTACTCTGAAAAGGTTGGGTAAAGGTTTGCATGAAATACGAGCAGGGACTATGAATGTGAAGGCGTTCGATGGGTATCAAAGGGCCACAATTGGGGAAACCAATCTATGCTTGCAGATGGACCCGACTTGGTTTGATGTTGAATTTCAAGTGCTAGACATATCCGCCTCATACAATCTGCTGTTGGGACGACCTTGGATATATACCGCCGGGGCCGTGGCTTCTACTTTGCACCAGGCTGTAAAGTTCGAATGGAATCATCAGGAAATGATCATTCATGGAGATGGGAGTAATCCCATTTATACCAACCAAACTGTTCCGGTCGTGGAAAATTAAAGGAAGTTAGGTGGGAGACTTATCATCGCATCGAGAGCGTCAATGCAATTGATAAAGACAAGTGGTGGAGTAGCAAAATAGAAAACATACTAGTGTGGGCAGGGTATGAACCCGGTAAAGGGCTCGGGAAGAACTTCCAAGGTATTACCAAACCGATACAGCTAAAACGTCACGGCATAACCTTTGGACTTGGATATCAGTACACATGGCAGAAGTATGACAATTGGTCGCCGCCATGGCATGGTCCTTATTACACTATTGAGCAGTCGGTACCACATTTGAGCCAATCCTTTCATCAGGCCGACATGATGTGGGGATCTAAAGAAGATGAAGTTCTAGCTAGCTTAAGGAATCTGTTCTTGGAAGGTGAAGACATGGATTGCAGTGTGATAGTTGAGGAGGAGGAGAAAGAAGGCCTCATCATCCAGATAGTGGAGAAGGGAGCTGTTCTTAAGAACTGGACTGCTGCACCATCAAGGGCCCATCGAGTTACTGGGTAGCCTGGAAATTAGCATCATTTTTAAAAAACAAACAATTTTTATGAGCATTTAAGACGTTTTCAGCATTTTGTTTTAAGCTTGTTTTGTTTTGAAATAATTGCTCGGGTCATCGAGCCGCGCCTGTTTGATGTTTTCAAGATTTATCTAAATGCATTGATGTTTTTAGTATTTATTATTATTCTTTACGCTTTTCTCTACAACATTATTATTACCTACCCCGATGAACTTACGACTGTGACATGTAATGAGATAACACAACATAAGGACAGTGACTCAGAAGAAATAGAAGATGAAGATGTGATACCTGAGAAAATTGTCAGAGAGGTCGAGAATTTTGAGAACAAGCCCAAGTCCAATCTGGATGAAACTGAGATAGTCAACTTGGGAGATTCTGAAACAGCCAAGAAACTCGCATAAGCATTCACTTGTCACCATCAGAGAAAGAAGAATACACTCATTTCTTGAAGGAATATGAGGATATATTTACATGGTCCTATGATGATATGACCGGTTTGAGAACGTCCATAGTGGCTCATAAACTATCTACCAACCCAATATGTCCGCCAGTAAAGCAGAAGCTCAGAAAATTCAAGTCAGATATGAGTTTGAAAATCAAAGAAGAAGTCACCAAACAGATCAAAGCTAAGGTTCTCAGAGTGGTTGAATATCCAACTTGGTTGGCTAACATCGTGCTAGTTCCGAAGAAGGATGGGAAAGTCAAAGTATGCGTTGATTATCGGGACCTAAATAGATTAAGTCCCAAAGACGATTTCCCGTTACCCAACATACACATACTGATCGACAATTGCACCAAACATGAACTCCAATCCTTTATGGATTGCTTCGCGGGATATCATCAGATCTGGATGGATGAAGAGGATGCTGAAAAGACAGCTTTTATCACGCCATGGGGGGTGTACTGCTATAAAATAATGTCATTCGGTCTGAAGAATGTTGGGGCCACTTATATGAGGGCCATGACAAATATTTTCCACAACATGATACACAAGGAGATAGAGGTATATGTGGATGACATCATCATCAAATCCAAGAAGAGTACAAATCACATAACAGACTTGAGGAAATTTTTTGATCGGCTTCGGAGGTACAATTTGAAATTGAATCCCGCAACATGTGCCTTCGGGGTCCCCACAGGAACGTTATTAGGGTTCATCGTCAGCCGCCGAGGAATTGAGCTAGAACCATCAAAGGTGAAGACTATCCAGGATTTGCCGCCTCCAAAGAACAAGAACGACGTGATGAGCTTCTTGGGATGTCTTAATTACATCAGCCACTTCATAGCACAATCAACCGTGATCTGTGAGCCGATTTGCAAAATGTTAAAGAAGGATGTNGGTCCCGCCAGAACCTGGTAGACCACTGCTACTCTATCTCTCCGTATTAGATGGGGCTTTCGGTTATGTCTTGGGACAACACAATGAGACAGGAAGGAAAGAACAAGCCATAGACTATTTGAGTAAGAAGTTCACACCCTACAAAGCACTGTATTCTTTGCTGGAACGCACATGTTGGGCTTTGACCTGGATAGCCCAGAAACTGAGGCACTACTTTTGTTCTTATACCACATATCTCATATCGAGGATGGATCCTCTGAAGTACATCTTTCAGAAGCCTATGCCTACAAGAAAGCTAGCCAAATGGCAAATATTGTTAAGCGAATTTGANTTATTACCTATCCCGATGAACTTACGACTGTGACATGTAATGAGACAACGCAACATAAGGATAATGATTCAGAGGATCTGGCAGAGGATATAATACCCGAGGAAATTGTCAGAGAAGTGGAAAACTTTAAAAATAAGCCTAAGTCCAATTTGGATGAGACTGAAACAGTTAATCTAGGAGACTCCGAAATAGTCAAGGAAACACGTGTAAGCATTCACCTGTCACCATCAGAGAAAGAAGAATACACTCGTTTCCTGAAGGAATATGATGATATCTTTGCATGGTCCTATGATGATATGACCGGTTTGAGCACGTCCATAGTGGCTCATAAACTACCTACCAACCTAATGTGTCCGCCGGTAAAGCAGATGCTCGGAGGTACAATTTGAAATTAAATCCTGCAAAATGTGCCTTCGGGGTCCCCGCAGGAAAATTATTAGGATCCATCGTCAGCCGCCGAGGAATTGAGCTAGACCCATCAAAGGTCAAGGCTATCCAAGATGTTTCACCTCCAAAGAACAAGAAAGACGTGATGAGCTTCTTGGGACATCTTAATTACATCTGCCGCTTCATAGCATAATCAACCGTGATCATTGAGCCGATTTTCAAAATGTTAAAGAAGGATACCGCAACCTATTGGACTAAAGACTGCTAGAATGCTTTTGATAGAATCAAAGAATATTTGTCCACACCGCCAGTCCCGGTCCCGCCAGAACCTGGTAGACCACTGCTACTCTATCTCTCCGTATTAGATGGGGCTTTCGGTTATGTCTTGGGACAACACAATGAGACAGGAAGGAAAGAACAAGCCATAGACTATTTGAGTAAGAAGTTCACACCCTACAAAGCACTGTATTCTTTGCTGGAACGCACATGTTGGGCTTTGACCTGGATAGCCCAGAAACTGAGGCACTACTTTTGTTCTTATACCACATATCTCATATCGAGGATGGATCCTCTGAAGTACATCTTTCAGAAGCCTATGCCTACAAGAAAGCTAGCCAAATGGCAAATATTGTTAAGCGAATTTGACATCATCTATGTAACTCAGAAGGCATTTAAAGGACAGGCATTAACAGATCACCTTGCGGAAAACTGTAGGAGGAGAATACGAACCACTAAAAATGTATTTTCCTGATGAAGAAGTATCATTCATAGGAGAAGATATCTTTGAAGCCTACGACGGGTGGAGAATGTTTTTCGATAGAGCCGCAAACTTCAAAGGAGTGGGTATTGGAGTCGTTTTGGTGTCAGAAACAGGTCAACATTATCCGGTATCTGCGAAACTCAGATTTTCGTGCACCAATAATATGGCAGAATATGAGACTTGCATATTTAGGCTCAATTTGGCCGTTGACATGAATATCCAGGAATTACTGGTAATATGCGATTCAGATTTGCTGGTACATCAGGTGCAGGGAGAATGGGCTACAAAGAATACCAAGATATTACCATATCTATATCATGTGCAAGAGATGATGAAGAGGTTCCCGAAGATAGAGTTTAGACATGTCCCGAGAATCCAGAATGAGTTTGCATACGCATTGGCCACTTTGTCCTTCATGATACAACACCCGGACAAGAACTTCATCAATCCCATTCCGGTAAGAATCCATAATCAGCCGACTTACTATGCTCATGTTGAAGAAGAAACAGATGGGAATTCAGGGTTCCATGATATCACGGAATATTGGACAAAAGGAGAATATCCAGAGCACGCAATCCACACCCAGAAATGCACACTTCGGAGGTTGTCCAACCATTTATTCCAAAGCGGAGGAATTCTGTATAGAAGAACTCCTGATCTGGGGCTATTACGGTGTGTTGATGCCAAAGAAGCCTCCAAACTGCTTGAAGAGATACATGCCGGAACCTGCAGCCCACATATGAATGGTTTCATCCTAGCCAAGAAGATACTCAGAGCCGGATACTTTTGGATGACTATGGAAACAGACTGCATCCGGTATGTCCAGAAATGTCAACAGTGCCAGATACACACAGATATGACACGGGTACCTCCAAATTAACTTAATGCAACAAGCGCACCTTGGCTTTTTGCTGCCTGGGGAATGGATGTCATTGAACCGATCGAGCCCCCCGCTTCAAATAGGCACAGGTTCATTCTAGTGGCCATCGACTATTTCACAAAGTGTGTTGAAGCTGCATCTTACAAAGATGTAACCAAGAATGTTGTCGTAGATTTTGTTCGGGACCGTATTATTTGTCGATTCGGGGTTCCAGAATCCATCATCACTGACAATGTCGCCAATATCAATAGTGATCTAATGAAAGCCATGTGTGAAACCTTCAAAATCAAGCACAAAAACTCCACAGCATACCGACCCCAAATGAATGGAGCCATGGAGGCCACCAACAAGAACATTAAGAAAATACTAAGTAAAATGGTAGAGAATCACAAGCAATGGCACGAAAAGTTACCATTTGCCTTATTGGGATGCCGCACCACAGTCTGCACGTCAATCGGGGCAACTCCTTATCTATTGGTCTATGGTACAGAAGTCGTCATCCCCACCTAGGTAGAAATTCTTTCTTTGAGAATCATACAAGAAGCTGAACTCAGTGATGCAGAATGGATAAGGAGTTGCAATGAGAAATTAGCCCTCGTAGATGGGAAAAGAATGAATGCAGTGTGTCATGGTCAGCTTTATTAGAACAAAATGTCTAGAGCTTTCAACAAAAGGGTCAAACCTCTACAGTTCATACCGGGGCGGCTGGTGCTGAAACGGATCTTTCCACATCAAGATGAAGCCAAAGGAAAATTCTCACCCAACTGGCAAGGGCCTTATATGGTTCATTGGTCACTAACAGGAGGAGCACTCATACTTGCAGAAATGGATGGAGAAATATGGCCAAAGCCTATCAACTCAGATGCAGTCAAAAGATACTTTGTTCAAAGTTGTTTACATTTATGCAATTGATGTAATTGAACTACGCTTAACCTGATTCCCGTTTAAGAGGGGATACGTAGGAAGCCTTGTGGGTTCGGTCACAATTCAATAACATTTCCATTTTTCCCCACAATCAGAAGCTGGGAAAGAATTTTGAGGAGGACCCTCAAAATTCTATGGCAAGAAGGTCGCAATGTCTCTAACAATGTCACAGTTATTGGTTCATCTAATCAATTTTTAAATTGCACATTACTGTGTTTTGAATAACTATGCATGCATATTTTTCAAAAACTTTATTTTTAGCCAGATGCTACCCATGGCAACTCGAACAGGATTCCAACGCGAAGCGGAGCAGACAAAGGCACGAACCAACCTCCCCCGCAAAACTCAAGATTTTTCTTTGAATGCAGGAACAAGAGATAGTCTCCAGTATGTGCGCCCCTTAGAATCATTGTCTTCACAACAACAAGGCTACTGAACTCATCCACATCTAAGAAATACTCCGCTATCACTTATTATTTATTTGTTGCATGAGACTAAGCATTGTCTCAAATCTTGCATGAGGATAAGCCCTGCCTCCTCAACTGCATAAGGCTAAGCATTTCCTTCTATTTGCATGAGACTAAGCACTGTCTCCATCTTGCATGAGGCTAAGCCCTACCTCCTAACCTGCATAAGGCTAAGCACTACCTTCCATTTGCATGAGACTAAGCATTGTCACAAATCTTGCATGAGGCAAAGGCCTGCCTCCTCAACTACATAAGGCTAAGCATTACCTTCCATTTGCATGAGACTAAGCATTGTCTTAAATCTTGCATGAGGCTAAGGCATGCCTCCTCAACTGCATAAGGTTAAGCATTGCCTTCCATTTGCATGAGACTAAGCATTGTCTCCATCCTGCATGAGGCTAAGCCCTGCCTCCTCAACTGCATAAGGATAAGCATTGCCTTCCATTTGAATGAGACTAAGCATTGTCTCAAATCTTGCATGAGGCTAAGCCTGCCTCCTTAATTGCATAAAGCTAACCACTGCCTTCCATTGCATGAGACTAAGCACTATCTCCAATCTTTGTATGAGGCTAAGCCCTGCCTCCTCAATTGCATAAGGCTAAGAGTTGCTTTCCCTTTGCACTAGACTAAACATTGTCTCCAATCCTGCATGAGACTAAGCATTGTCTCCAACCTTGCACAAGACTAAGCATTGTCTCTCCTTGCATAACCACAAATATTGCGCTGTTCAAAAACCTTGCATTATTCTCTTCTCTTGGGGCTAAGCTCTGCCCCCGGTTCTTACACAAGACTAAGCTCTGTCTTGTTTCATGTCAAGCATCATGTCTTTGCATATCATGGGCTGAAACATCGCCATTTTATCCAAAGGCGTCATAGTCCGAAGGCATCATCCTCATAGCCGGAAGACACCATGCCATGGCCTGAGGATCTCTTAATATTGCACATCATTATTCAAAGGCATCATGGTTCGGAGGCACCATCTTCATAGCCCGAGAACATCATTTCATGGCCTGCGAATCCTTTACCGCACAATTCATGGCCTAGGACATCATGGTCTAAGGACGCCATCCTTACCGTCCAAAGAAAATCTCCATGGTCCAAAGGGAATTTGCATCATGTTTAAATTTATGAGATAATCTATATGCATCGTATTTTGAGTTTGCAGGT
Organism: Nicotiana otophora; assembly: GCA_000715115.1. Taxonomy (NCBI): domain Eukaryota; kingdom Viridiplantae; phylum Streptophyta; class Magnoliopsida; order Solanales; family Solanaceae; genus Nicotiana; species Nicotiana otophora. Next base: position 1,154 of record AWOL01S0072407.1, on the reverse strand, counting down.
AATCTGGTAAGTAACCGTTATCCTAACGGGAGCAATCTTCGCTCCAGTTTCCATTCAGCGTCCATATACTTCAATTATTTCAAACGTAATCGATCATCATCCATTACCCATTCTCATCTGATACCTACTCAAGTATCCATAACCATTCTCAATCCCGATTTGTCCTATCCAGAATATTTTGTCCGTTCTTACAACAACTCCATCGGTTCGTTCCACCGTTGGATCCAGAACTACACATGGCCTGATTCCGATAAAACCAGGGATATGTAGGCGGCTCAGAGACTAGAGTGCGGCCTACATTTTTTCAAATTACCCCATTCGGTCAAAATCGATCATAATTTCTTTACCCGACAACTCTTTCATCCTTCCCCNCTCAACTGCATAAGGATAAGCATTGCCTTCCATTTGAATGAGACTAAGCATTGTCTCAAATCTTGCATGAGGCTAAGCCTGCCTCCTTAATTGCATAAAGCTAACCACTGCCTTCCATTGCATGAGACTAAGCACTATCTCCAATCTTTGTATGAGGCTAAGCCCTGCCTCCTCAATTGCATAAGGCTAAGAGTTGCTTTCCCTTTGCACTAGACTAAACATTGTCTCCAATCCTGCATGAGACTAAGCATTGTCTCCAACCTTGCACAAGACTAAGCATTGTCTCTCCTTGCATAACCACAAATATTGCGCTGTTCAAAAACCTTGCATTATTCTCTTCTCTTGGGGCTAAGCTCTGCCCCCGGTTCTTACACAAGACTAAGCTCTGTCTTGTTTCATGTCAAGCATCATGTCTTTGCATATCATGGGCTGAAACATCGCCATTTTATCCAAAGGCGTCATAGTCCGAAGGCATCATCCTCATAGCCGGAAGACACCATGCCATGGCCTGAGGATCTCTTAATATTGCACATCATTATTCAAAGGCATCATGGTTCGGAGGCACCATCTTCATAGCCCGAGAACATCATTTCATGGCCTGCGAATCCTTTACCGCACAATTCATGGCCTAGGACATCATGGTCTAAGGACGCCATCCTTACCGTCCAAAGAAAATCTCCATGGTCCAAAGGGAATTTGCATCATGTTTAAATTTATGAGATAATCTATATGCATCGTATTTTGAGTTTGCAGGTAATCTGGTAAGTAACCGTTATCCTAAC
>AWOL01S0072404.1:128786-142825 GCA_000715115.1 Nicotiana otophora | reverse complement strand
GGTGAAATTTCCATTCAAAATTGTCATCCACCGATGTGGGACTTTTGACAATTTCAACATAAGCCTCCTATTTGCACCAATTTTTTTAACCTCCAGTGATTACACTATTTATGATATTTACATACCAACAAAATGAACACGCCCTGTATTTCCATCCTTTACCCAAACTTGCTAAGCAGTATGCTTGGCCTCCAGATACATCTCTCCCCTTTTTCCTAGTTACCCGAAACTCATGGACTAAAGTATCATCGCTCACTTTAGTTGTTTGCTATAACTATTCCGACAATAAATACTTGACTTCGCATCCAGTGGTTTTCCTAGGGATGCGTGAGAGCAAATGCACACAACAATCGACTTGTCGAGGATTTGTTGTTCATGTTGCAATCATGGGATTTGTTGTTCATGGATTTGCCTTCCAAGCCCTTGAACTCTTAGGTCAATGCAGTGACAATTATTGTAGTATTAATTGTGGTTTGGTGGAGGAGGGAATGCGATAGATGAGGAAGCAGTATAGTTTGAAACCCGGGGAAGAACATAATACATGTCTAATTGATTTATTGGGACGGTAATGGTGGCATTTGATGGAAGGAATGGAAGAGAACCATCAAAGTGATTTGGGCTGCACTTCTAGTGAGAGAGAGTTGGAGAAAATAAAGTCATGCTGATGGAGAGCCTGGTTTTAGCCACATATGCACAAAACATTGGATACCAACTTCTTAGACAAGTGTTATTTTTTTGCCCTTTTACATCTTCAAAAATAATGAATATAATCTCTTTCTAAATTTAGAAAGAACGTAACTTTAAACTTTTTATTTTACCCTTAATAAGATGATTTATAGCCACACAAATATCTATGGATTGTTTGATCACAAGTTTCAAAAGTCTTATCGTTTTTGTTAAATTTCGCGCCCAGTCAAATAGGTTCAAATAAATTGAAACGGAGGGACTAATAAATAAGGCATTAGTGTTTTTGAAATGAGCAAATTTATTTCAAGGTGCAACATTTCCTTTGGTTATGCAGAATAGGAGAACATTTGCCTGCTTCCTCTTCATGACTTCTCTCAGTTATGCTCCCATGTTGATTGACTTCTTAAAGGTTTGACCCAGGCGTTTTAAAATGTATAATTTATATCAATTTATACCTATACTATATTAAAAGCACGAAGGCCATTAGTGAAATGTCGTTCGCACTCGATAAAATAGTCATTTGATTATTTTTCTAATATATAGGAATAATCATTTAATTATTTTTCTTATATTTAAGAATAGTCATTTAATTATTCTCCTAATATTTAAAACTTTAATTTTTCTAACTCTTTCCAATTCTAGAATTTTAGACGCTTATTATGATTTAGTTATAAGCAAATTGAAATGGAAAAACTATGCATAACTTATGTCTCTAATTTGTAATTAAAAACATATCCTCCTTTATTTAGGAGTTAATAGTTTTTTGGCAATTAACTATTTTCTAAATATTTGATTTAGGTAAGAGCTCCTAATATTAGGAAATCTAAATTATAAATCTCTTGCTTAATATTTAAAACGTTAAAATTAACTAAGATTTTAAGGACAATTTTATAAAGGTATGTAATTGTAGATTCTGTATTGAGTATCGACAAATCATTCTCTAGTTTTGTTTTGTGACTTACCTCCCGAAATTTGTTTTTTGGTCATGTTTTGCCTCTCTATCTATCTATCTAACGTCTCTCTGCCCCAACCTCCCCACCTCGCCAGCCACCGATGTACAACTCTTTCTTCGTCTCTTTCTTCTCTTGCTTTCTTCTTCTTCTTCTTCTTTCTCCCCCTCTTTTCTCTTCTGGTTTTTTCCGAGCTGCCCCTCCCCCGCCATCTCCCGCCTCTCTATCTTTCCTATTTTTTCTTCTTCTATCTTTCTCCCCCCCCCCCCCCCCTCCATCCCATTTTCTTCTTTGTCTCTTTATTCTCTTGCTTTCTTCTTCCTCTTTCTCCCCCTCTTTTCTCTTCTGGTTTTCGATCTGCCCCCATTAGCTTCTGTTTTCACCCCGTTTCCTCATTTCCCCTTTCTTTATTGCTGCTGGTAGGATTCCTAGACCTAGCAACGGCAACAAGGATTTTGCAGGGAGACGATTTTCCAAAAACCCTCGGGCGACGCGCGCGGGAACTTCCAGAATATAGCTGCTGTGGACAATACCTTTCTCAGTACTCGTCGAGACTCCAGGTTCTACCGTTCTTGCTTAGAATTTGCTATTTGTTAATATTTTGTCGGCTGACTTTTATTCTTGATTAGTGTATTTCCTTCGGGCGACGCGCGCGGGAACTTCCAGAATATAACTGTTGTGGACAATACCTTTCTCAGTACTCATTGAGACTCCAGGTTCTACCGTTCTTGCTTAGAATTTGCTATTTGTTAATATTCTGTCGGCTGCCTTTTATTCTTGATTAGTGTATTTCCTTCGGCTGACTTGCATTTATCTACCATTAGTGGTATCACTCGTGTCTTTTGCGTGCCCAAGTTACATTACATTTCAGCTTATATTTAGGCTTTGCTTGTTTTATGCTTTACCTGCTCGTTTGCATTTGTAGTAGTTAAGGCTTAGTTTATATCTGTGTGCTTTTGCTAGTGTAGTGGCTATTTTGAGCGATGGTAGTGTAGGGTCATGTCCTTGGGTGGGTCAGGGGCAGGGTGCAAGGGTGGAAATGGGGGTAAGGATTACACAAGGTTGAGAGTTGGATCCTGGAACATAGGGACACTAACGGGTAAGTCGATAAAGTTGGGGAAGATTCTCCAGAAGAGGAAGGTTAATATAGCATGTGTCCAAGATACTGGATGGGGTGGATGGGGGGTACAAAGGCTCGGGATGTTAATGGGTATAAGCTTTGGTACTCGAGAGGTGTTGGAAGTTAGAATGGGGTAGGTATTTTAGTTTATAGGGATCTCAGGGAGTTAGTGGTGGATGTCAGGAGAGTGAATGATAGTCTGTTGATTATTAAGTTAGTGGTTAATGTGTTCACTTTTAACGTGATTAGTGCTTACGCGCCTCAAGCGGGACTGAGCGAGGAGGTCAAAGGGCACTTCTGGGAGGATTTGGATGAGGTGGTGCGTGGTCTCCCACAGTCCGAGAAGATTTTCATAGGGGGTAACTTTAATGGTCATGTTGGGGAGACGGGTAGGGGTTATGACGAGGTGCATGGCGAGTTCAGTTTCGGGGTTAGGAACGAGGGCGGTACTTCGTTGTTGGAGTTTGCTAAAGTTTTTGACTTGGTACTAGCTAACACAGATTTTAAGAAGAGGGAGGAATACTTGGTCACTTTCCAGAGTAGGGTTGCCAAGACTCAGATTGATTATCTTCTCCTCAGGAGAGGTGATAAGGGCCTTTGTACAGATTGCAAGGTTATCCCGAGTGAGTGTCTGTCGATGCAACATAGGCTCTTGGTAATGGACTTGGAGGTCAAGGGAGCACGGAAGAAGAAAGCGGTGTATGGCCAACCTAAGATCAGGTGGGGAGCCTTGATTAAGGGAAAGGCTAAGGAGTTGGGGGAGAAGCTGTTGGCTATGGGTGCCTGGAGTAGTAATGGGAATGTGAGTAGTATGTGGACCACGACAGCGAACTGCATTAGGGAAGCTGCTAGGGGTCTTGAAGGGTTACTCGGGTGGCCACAAAGGGGGCTGGTGGTGGAATGGAGAGGTCCAAGAAAAAGTGAAAGCTAAGAAAGTAGCTTATTTGTAGCTAGTGAGGAGTACAAACGAAAAAGAGCGGAGGTCCTATAGGGAGTGTTACAAAAAGGCAAGGATAGAGGCGAAGCTCGCGGTCACGGTGGCTAAGACTGTAACTTTTGAAAGAGAAGGCAAGGAGAGAGGCGAAGCTCGCGGTCACAGCGGCGAAGACTGCAGCTTTTGAAAAATTGTATGAGGATCTTGGGGGAAAAGGAGAGGATCGGAAGCTGTACAAGTTAGCCAAGATTAGGGAGAGGAAGGCTCGGGACCTGGATCGAATGAGGTGCATCAAAGGCGAAGACGATAAGGTATTGGTGGAAGAGGCGTGTATCCGGCGTAGATGGCAGGAGTACTTCCATAGACTCTTGAACGACGAAGGGGATATGAACATCGTGCTGGGTGAGTTGGAGAGATTTTGGGTTTTTTAGGCGTATTAAATGTGAGGAGGTTGAGGTGGCAATATGGAAGATGAGCAAGGGTAAGGTGACTGGGCCTAACGAGATCCTGATGAATTTTTGAAAAACAATGGATAGGGTAGGCTTGGAGTGGCTTACTAGCTTGTTTAACGTCATTTTCAAAACGAAGAAGATTCCCGAAGATTGGAGGTGGAGTTTGAGGATTTCGTTGTACAAAAACAAAGGTGATATCCAGAACTACAACAACTATAGGGGTATCAAGCTGCTGAGTCACACTATGAAGGTTTGGGAGAGAGTGGTGGAGAAGAGAGTGAGGACAAATGTATCTATCTCTCAGAACCAGTTCGGATTTATGTCGGGACAGTCAACTACAGAAGCCATTCACCTTGTGAGACGATTGGTGGAGCAATTTAGGGAGATGAAAAAGGACTTGTACATGGTGTTCATTGACCTTGAGAAGGCTTTTGACAAAGTCTCAATGGAGGTGCTATGGAGATGCTTGGAGGTTAGCGGAGCCCCGGTAGCGTACATTAAGATGATTAAGGACATGTATGAAGGTGCTAGACACGGTTGAGGACTGCGAGAAGAGGCTCGAAATATTTCCATGTGGAGATGAGGTTACATCAGGGATCAACCCTTAGCCCATTTTTGTTTGCCCTAGCGTTGGATGTGCTGACACGACACATACAAGGGAGGGGGCCATGGTGTATGTTATTTGCTGACGACATAGTACTTATTGACGAGACGCGATAGGGTGTTAATGCTAGGTTGGAAGTTTGGAGATAGACGCTGGAGTCCAAAGGTTTCAAGTTGAGTAGGTCAAAAACTTAATACTTGGAGTGCAAGTTCAGTGATGAGAGGCATGAAGAAGAAGTGGAAGTAAAGATTGATACTCAAGTTATTCCCATAAGAGATAGTTTCAAGTATCTTGGGTCCATAATCCAAGGCAACGGGGAGATTGACGAGGATGTTACTCACCGCATTGGAATGGGTTGGATGAGATGGAGGCTAGCTTCGGGAGTTTTATGCGATAAGAATGTGCCCCCTAGAGTTAAGGGCAAGTTCTACAGAGTGGTGGTTAGACCGTTGTATGAAGCTGAGTGTTGGCCCGTCAAGAAGTCCCATGTCCAGAAGATGAGCGTAGCTGAAATGAGGATGTTGAGATGGATGTGTAGACATACAAGGAAAGACAAGATCAGAAATGAAATTATTAGGGACAAGGTGGGAGTAGCATTCGCGGAAACCAAGTTGCGGTAATTAAGGTTGCATTGGTTTGGGCATGTGAGAAGGAGAGATATAGATGCCCCGGTCAGGAGGTGTGAGAGGTTGACCATGGCGGGCTCGAGGAAGAGCAGGGGTAGGCCAAAGAAGTATTGGGGTGAGGTGATTAGGCAGGACATATCGGTGCTTCACCTAACCGAGGACATGACTAGCAATAGGAAGGTGTGGAGGTCGAGGATTAAGGTGGTGGGATTAAGGTGGTGGGTCTTCTACTTTGGGTGTTACAAGGTTCGGGTTAGTGTGTGAGCTATTTTCTGTTTCAGTCTTTCTTCTATTTTGTTTCATTTTTTGTCTGTTATTATCCTTTGTTTGTTGTTATTTATTTTGGATTTTCTTTTGTGTATTTTGTTTCTTCTTTGTATCTCATGTTTAGTTTTTATCTTCATATGCAGACTCTGTCAATATAATACTTCTGCTTTCATTTGTGGTCTAAGCTGACGGGGTTAAATTTTTAGTTAAATTTGATTTAAGTTTCTTTTCATTTGGTTTTCTTGCTTTTTCTTTCTGCCTCTTCTTGGTAGAAGAACACTACCAATGGAACTGAGTTTAATATGGAGCATGTGAGTTCTGCTACCTGAAGCTTGAGTTAGTTTTAATTGGATTTTGTTATATTTTTAGGTAAAACTTTTTGTGCAACAAGTGTTTGATGAATTTATTGAAAGAAATTACTTTACATTAAACTTCTAGATTCTCCCTTTTTGAAGCTTGAGCTTTGATAGATCATGGCTACACAGTTTGTGGGTTCAAAAGCAATGTACTCTGTTTGACAGAGAACTTTCTATCCTTATGGTCTCTCCATTGCAATTTACATCACGTCTTCTTTCATCGTAGATAACAATCTAGAAGAACTTTATATCTCTGCCACAAAATTCAGTCATATCTCAAAAAATTGAATATAGCCTATAGCCTATCTTTCTTTCCTTTTTGTTATAATGGTGGTGATAACACCTTCTCATTTCTCCCATTTTCTCTCTATTTATTTAGATGAGCCGAAAAACACAATGCATTTTTCTCGTGTTGTGGGAAGACTTTGCATTGATTAATAACTATAGGAAGATCACTCTACCTCATTGCTTTGTCCTCATTTGATATTTTATCAAATTTAATAACTACTGAAGCAGAACAAAAATTAGAAAATATGTTAACTTTGTGTTAAAACTTAAAATACATATCTTCTCTAACCATCATAATTCATCTAACTCATTTTATAAATGAGTTTAATGACAATCGTTTAATATCATTTCTCCTGTATCTATCTTCTTTTCAATTTCTGACATTTGTTCCCACTTTGAATTTACCTTATTGAAACAGGTTTGTACTCAAAAGATAGAAAAATATTTACTTCCATTGCCTTCTCCTCATCCGCCCTTATGGGTTTGACCCATACGTTTTAAGATACTATATAATATCAATGGAACCATAAGTGATTCAAGATCCAATCAGGGCAATTCTTTTCTTTTGATTGGAGGGTTCAAATTAAAAAGAACATTTGATAAAAGATTTTCAAAGATTCAATTTTTATCCAAAAGTTGAATTCCCAAATTGGAAATTCACAGAGGCTGGAAATCACCTCACCATTGAACCATTATTTCTACTTCGCCTCAGAATAGCCAAACCACTTCGCCTCCACCAAACAAGTGGCTTATATCTATTACACTAGTTGTTGGTCTATTCGTTGGAGGCGAAACAAAACCACTAATCTGACTATTTTTGGCCGGCCAAAAGTGTTTTTGGCAACCAAAAAAAAAAAGAAAAAAAAAAATTTGGCCCCAAAAAAAGAACGACCAACCATGAAACACGGGAGGTGTCTAATACCATCTTCCGATCAAAAGAATTTCTTACCCGATCTTCCATTTTTGCATATCAAAATCAAGAGTCAACAGTATAATATTTGCAATCTCCATTTAATAATATTAGTATTCATAAGGCGGTATATTATATCAATTTGATGATTCGTGTATACTAGAAAAAAAAATAGGGCAAGGAATACAGTTGTTTTCTAACTATAAACTACATAAAATAATTCTATTCTTCGATTTTCTGATAAGTATATATTATATATGTTTTTAGGTATATATTATATTAAATAAACAAATACTCTATTTATGGATATGACTTTTTGTTCAATATTTGTACAAATTATTAATATATATTGCAGAAAAAGAAAAGAAAAAGAAAAGAAAGAAGAGTGTTCAAGCAGAGACATCAAAAAGGCCAAGGATGGCATCCCCAATCCAAGGATGTCATCCTCAATTCTAAGGATGTCATCCCCAATCCAAGGATGACATCCCTAAGAATTTTACGGGCATAATTTCTTATTAATAGACATGACTTTTATGTGGAAAAGGAGAACCCTTCTTGTGCAAAGGACTCCGACTTTAATATTGTCTTCGTTTTAGTTTTAAAAGTTATTTATTTTATCCTAGGAATAATATTTTTCTCGTTTATCTTTTCTCCATAATGGAGCAATTTTCTTTGGTTGGGATATTAAATGAAGCTATAAAAGTGTTATAATAATTATCTTAATTTTATTATCTTCTTATGTTGAGATTTTCTCTATCATCTTTATACACCAAGGTATTTGATATTGATTATATCTATTATTTTATATAATTATATTCATTTACCAAAATCTTTATCTTGTTATTTTATTTCTTATTCAGGAATAGAGAAAGATTTAATAAACAAGTTTATTGATTTATCAACGGCTAATCGAAAGAGGCTTTTTCTCACTTGGTGCACTCAACTAAGATAATTATTGTTTGAAACCATTGCATTAATAATTAATTAGTTTTTCCTTGATTCAAGTTGTGATTTCCGCCGAGATTCTCTCTCCAAATACGGCTATAACGGCTTTTTTGTTTCTTGGTTCGATCTCGATCTTGGTCGGTCTCTGGGTCTCGAGCTCGACCTTGTCTCGGTCTCGATCTTGGCCGGTCTCGGTATTGATCGGTCTCGATCTTGGCCGGTCTCGGTATTGATCGGTCTCTAGGTCTCGAGCTCGATCTTGACTCGATCTCGATATTGATCGGTCTCTAGGGGTCGAGCTCGACAACCTAACTTCGTATCATGGCTCGATATTACAATGATGAACCTTGGACCATCATGTTCCAATCTCGATCAGTCATGTGAAGGACAGACCCGGTTTTGACCTATACAACAAGGTAACAGTGCACCATGATCATCATCAGCTGAATCAAACTTCAACTAGTACTATATATAGTCAACTCCTACCAATATGAAATTACATACCAGAGACGTGGCACTAAACAGAGACAAGGATAAAGGTAAAGATGTAGCTGTGATTCAGAATATGCAGCTGATGATCCTTTCTGGTTGGCTGGTGGCACCGATCTTTTCATTCCATAGCAGCAGTAATACATTCAATGTTGTAATACACCAATATGTTAGGACTTTATCAGTAAGGAGATCAATACATTTTGAGTCTTAAGGGTTTCATACTCTCACAGTACTCTGTAGATACTCATGTTTGCTCTGCTCATCTCATCTGTGTTAGCAATCTGATCGGTCATGTATAGAGTTTGCCCATCCAATGCAAAAATTGTTCAATTTTTTTCTTGAATTAAAATGCAATTGATATAACTGTAGTTTGTAGATAATCATGGTTTCTTACACAATAATCTGCTGTATCAATCTGAGTGCCCTCCAACTTTAATGCAAATCCTGCCCTCCCTCCTTCTCTTTGGAGATGGAGAGATAGTATTTACTCTATATCTATTATTTAAAAGTTTTGTTGATAGCTTAGCATATTGTAGTTTGAGTAACAACTACCCAAACAAGCTGTTTAGATCTTCAGTCATAAACACAAATGGGATAAAGAGCCATGTACATGCACTTCGACGGGAAAATATACTAATCTACTTTTACACAAAACATGAAGCACATTTCTTCCATTGTATAACTATTTATTAGCCAATGACAATCAAGCTATTTCGAAAAAGGAGTAAACGAGCCAAGTGAAAAAACTATATATTGAAGAGTGAGTCATTTATCAAATTCTAACATCAAAATTCATATATATTTGTTTTATACTATTCTGTTGAGTGTTTTCTATACATTTATCATCCAACGGTTACTCCTTGACAAATAACTGTAAGGGTTGCTTTCAAAGTATTACTACTGGATTTGGCACAATAAGAGAGAGAGAGAGAGAGAGACATAGACATCCATTGACAACCAACAAACTTGATGAGCAATAAGAGATACTAGTATATATGCAAGCACAATAAGGTTCTGTCTATGAGTATGAAACAATAAGGTGTACTGAAATCTATTTTCATACCACTATTCTGTTTATCTATCAAACTCCAATACTAATGGATGAATGGATTATTTCTAGCTAGCTACTGTCTATTACAAATATCACTACTGCGCGTAAGAGATCTAGTTTAGTCCTCACCACTACTGTCATCTTCTTGCTCTGTTGCAGTATTTCCAGGGCCTCTCTCAATTGTGATTTCATACTCAACTTCAACGTCCAGTTCAGCTTTGCCTATATTTTTAATTTCAATTTGCTGGTCTTCCCCAGCAGCACTACATTCTACCACGTCCTCTGCACAGATGGTGTCCCAATCGTGATCCCCAATCTTATTCACTGCAGCAAAATCCACTTCTTCTTTTACTTGCTGCTTGCTAATTGTTATCTTCTCAATAATGATGGTGTCTGAATTTTTCAACTTATATTCATCCACATAGTCATACCATTTTCCTCTGAGATAGTATTTTTTGCTTTGAAGCACAAATAACATGTCCCACTTTTTCCCCTCATGATCAACTAAAGTTAGTGGTTTTCCTTCACCACCGTCAGCAGGTGCAGAAATATGAACAAGGATTTTGTCTTTGACTTGTTTCGCTGGGAGTTTTAAGCCACCGCCAATGCCACGTCTAAGATCATATTCTGTTAGTCTCTTGGAAAAAAACTCTTCTCTTTTTGTAGATGTACTCATTTTGCCTCTGCACATACATATACACAACAGCAAATCAATCTAAAATATAATACTTCAAGAATCACAGTCGGATAATTATCAAACAAGAACAATAAATAGTATATACCCAGAACTGGTGAGTTGCAGAGTATGATCATCAATCCTTTCTTCATTGACGATGATTGTTTCCTCATTCCTGACTTCCTCCAATATTACTCCGTGCAGGATATCTCTGGGGTCCGCTATAGCATCAGTTTCTTGACCACCTTCTTTCATTTCAGATACATTCTTGATCACTACAATTAACAAAAACCATGTGAACCAACTCGCATATATACTTTCTTAACATGCACCATTATTCATATAAAGAAGGTAACATGGGTCTTTAAATTGGAAAATTAATAATAATCAGAAATGGAGTGACGTACTTAGATCCCAGTCATTGATTTGGAGAGAACCAGCAGTTGTTGACTTCTCAGTAGTGTTATGATCTTCTTGATCATCATCAGACAGATTCTGATGGATTGCCTCTGTTACTGTGGGCGCCATTGTTGCATCTCTTTCTCTATCAACTTGTTGCGTTTGAGCTTCTTTATCCCTTTGTTGATTAGACATTTTGAACTTCTTGATTCTTGCTTCTACTAAATTCAGAGAGAGAGAGAGAGGAGATTTACAACTTACCACCACTATTTATAAGCAAGATAGCCAGCCGCGCGCATTATCTCGAAGTGCCTCGTGTGATAACTAACTTTTGAACTTTTATTAGTTTTGGCTTTTCTTTTTTCTTTTTTATTTTTTTAATGATCATAAACTGAGTTAGTTTTTTTTGGGTGGAAAAAGTTACAAGGTTTTCGAGTTATCTTCACAGAATTTATGTGATATTTATAGCATTTCATTTTATGATCATTTTTTTTGGAAAAATATACAAGGTTTTCGAGTTATCTTCAGAGTAATTATGTGATATTTATAGCATTTCTAGCACAATGTAAATATTAAATATTACTCTCCTTGTCCCAATTCATATGATATATTTCCTTTTTTAGTTGTCCATAAAAAAATATTTTTTTATACTTAAAAATAATTTAAAATTTAAAATTATTCTTTTGTCCTTAATATAAGGATTGCTTTAGATCACAAATTAAAAAAATATTTTTTTCTTAAATTTCTTATCTAGTTAAAATATGATGCATAAATTAAGATAGAGGGAATACTAGCTTGTGAGATTGTATAACCCAATGTACAGGGAGGACACATTGCATGTGCAGCATCAAGAAAACGGGAGTGGGGAAGGGGGGCTATATATTTTGAGCTTTCAACCAAATTTACATTTGCTGGTGTTATGCTACATATATATATAACGGTAAGAAGTAAATAAAGACTTACCAACGTGTTGCCACTAATTGTAACATTTTGGGATCTTTTTATACATTTGAGGTCTTAAAACCACACGAAATTTTCATTTTTCACCGAGTATAAAAATGTTTGGTTGACTTAAATATTTTGGAAAACATTTTATTCATGAACTCATTTTCCTTCATGTTTTCCCAAATATTTTCCAAAATTTTTTTTCAACCTTCCCCACCCTATTCCCTACCCCCACGCCACCCTTATCCCGCCTACCCACGCCCAACCCCCATCTTAAATAGAAATATTATTAAGAGTATATCCTTTTCATGTTGTAGATAGAGTATTTTTATTATTTATTTCAATAAAATGAGTATTTTTTTTCATTATATAGAAAAATATTTTCTTTCATTTTAACAAAAAAGTACTTTCTTTTCATTATGTAGAAAATATATTTTATTTCATTTCAACAAAATAAGTACTTTCTTTTAATGTTGTAGAAAAAGTACTTTCTTTTACAATCATAAAAAGAGTATTTTTTTGTTATGGAACACAAATTTCAACGTTGATTTTGCGTGAATAAGTAAAGCATCACATTAGCTCATTTGAATTAGTGTGAATTTTTTAAAAAATAATTAAATTCTTGAAGAAAATAGAGTCTTGATGTGTATTTGGGTTGGGGTGGGGTGGAGCACATGAAACATGAGGATTTGGGGAAAACAATAGAAAATATTTTCCGAAAAAAGTTTTTCATTCATCAAACAAACAAGGGGAAATAAGTGATTAAATTGCTCATTTTCCAGAAAAAACATTTTACTTTATTCCAAACACACCCTTAATTGCTTATTTTTCAGTATCTCTCTCTTTTTCTTTTTGGCGGAAGCAGGTGTAAGAAATACAAGGTCTAACTTGAAGAAAAAGGAGAGATCATACACTGAAGAAGACTGGATCCGAATTTGAGGGGGTACAGTAGAGAATTATTAAGCAAGTTTTGTTATGTAATTTGTTATATTGAAGTGAAAAATACTAAAGAGACTTCAAAAGTACATAATTTGGGACTATTTGGAGGGCTCTGCAGCGCCAGAAGCTACCCAATGGACAAAACGAAGACTCTCTTGTGTATCTGTTACTCCTATTATTCATGGACTTGAAAATTAACAACTCCTTATATTTTATAGAAGTATATTATTATTATTATTATTAAAGATTAACCGACCAAAATTTTAAAGACATTTCAATTTTTTTGTGAATTCACAAAAAATTGAACACGTATATCTCAGGGGGTTATTGTCATAAAGGAAAACTTCAAGACATGAATGAAATTGGGAAGTAAAGAAAAGTGAGGGTACACCTCGGACTAGAGCTAAAAATAACGGTAAAAGTTGAAAAGCATATATATTTCCATTAGCTCCTCTGTTTTCCTTTACGTCTCTCTTCAGAAGAACATAATTCATAGCATACTTTCTAAAGCAAAAATTTCAAGAATTTCAGACTGTCTAAAATGGAAGACAATTCAGGGATCCGTGAACCGCTACTGGAGAAAGAGAAATGACGACTGCCATTACATTCAAGTTGATGACATGGCGGTCAATGAAATCTGTGATAACTTTCAAGACATTCACCTCTCTGAAATATCGAGGAGTGCTTCTCTGAAAATCTCAGACTCCAAGTATGTTACTTACTCGTTTTCAATTTTCATTAGTTTTGAATAATTCCCATGTTCTTTAATTTAAACCAGAACCAATCTAGTACTAGTAGCAGTTAATTTCAATGATCTTCTTCATGACTTGTCTGAGTTATGCTTCCATGTTGATTGACTTCTTGAAGGTTTGACCCAGACGTTTTAAAATGTATAATTTGTATCAATCTATACCTATACTATATTAAAAGCACGAATGTCATCAGTGAAATGTCGTTCGCACTGGATAAAATAGTCATTTGATTATTTTTCTAATATATAGGAATAGTTATTTAATTATTTTTCTTATATTTGAGAATAGTCATTTAATTATTCTCCTAATATTTAAAACTTTAATTTTTCTAACTCCTTCCAATTCTAGAATTTTAGACGCTTATTATGATTTAGTTATAAGCAAATTGAAATGGAAAAACTATGCATAACTTATGTCTCTAATTTGTAATTAAAAAAATATCCTCCTTTATTTAGGAGTTAATAGTTTTTTGGCAATTAACTATTTTCTAAATATTTGATTTAGGTAAGAGCTCCTAATATTAGGAAATCTAAATTATAAATCTCTTGCTTAATATTTAAAACGTTAAAATTAACTAAGATTTTAAGGACAATTTTATAAAGGTATGTAATTGTAGATTCTGTATTGAGTATCGACAAATCATTCT